>PVHN010002022.1:0-51566 GCA_004024685.1 Dipodomys stephensi
ACATGTAGGACAAGTAGAAAAGGCCAAATGCTATCTTCATATGACCATATAAGATGATGTTAGGTGAATTGAAATGCAAGATAGGGACAAAAATATTTTTTCTTTCTTGCTATTTTTCTAATGTATTTATAATGTACCATGTGATTGTTTGTTTCTTTGTATGTTCCTCCCCCATGCTATAACCCCTGTTTTCACTGGATTTGATGTCGGTGCCCTGCATTTTGTATATACACCTCTCTAATTCAGGGAGGGGAAGGGAAAAAAACAAAATGTTTAAACAGGGATAAAAGTTGACGATTGTAACAATGAGATGTAGAAGACACTATGTGGTAAATGAACTTTACAACTTTGGCGAGGGGGGTAGTTGTGGAAGTGGGAGGAATGGATGATAGGGGAAAAACAAAGGAGTAGGCAACAATGATCAATAGGAAATGTACTCATTACCTTGTTCATGTAACTGTAACCCCTCTGTACAATATTTTCACAATAAAAAACATACAAAAAATTGACATATGGGCTCTTTCTTTCAAAAACTTTTTTTATAAGTACTGTATATAGAAGCTATGTGTGGCCTTGGATAAAAGTTGGCATCTCCTGATTCCTCAAAATCAATAATGTCAACATGTGTGTTAATGCAAAGTATGCTTTCATTAGTAGCACAAGACTAGTAAAGACACCGGCCAATATGAAACACTTTACTGCACACACCTATATGTAATAAATTTGGTCTCTTTCAAAAGTATCCTGAAGTCAGATTTGGTTGTGATGTATTTGTCTCTAATATATTCTTCAAACCCTCTTTGTTTTTCTACAAAACAAAGAAACAAAAAGTAAGATCAACAGGTCTAGTTAAAAAGTAAACATTACATATTAAACCAGTAATATGTAAGTCACAAATCAAGATTAAAAGCTCAAAAGGGCACTTTTTTTTATAAAATTTTCTTTGCACATAAGGTAATGAAGAGGAGAACAGAGGGAAAAGAGAACTTAAGAAACTGTATTAAGAGAGGTAGTAACAAAGTTGGACAAGAAATATACTCATTACCTTACTCATATAACTGAAAACACTCTGGACAGCATATCTTTACAATAAAATAACATTTAAAAGAAACTTTATATTAAGTATTTGGCTCTCTAGTAAATAAACTGTCATAAGAGGTACACTTCGGTATAACGAAGACCATATTGTCAATTCCCAACAGAAAAGAAACTGACAATGTATCTCCAGCTATCAATTTCTTAGACATTTATATTTTGTGGTCTATATATCAAATATTTTATTTACTAGAGTTCTCAACGTTTCAGAAATGAGTTATATGGGATTTTAGTTGAAACTATCAGTTAATAAATATTAAAGGGAAAATAAATGTCCATGGGAAAATGTATTGTGGTAAGCTATTCTTCTCTTAACATCATTTACTACTTCTGAATTCAGATAATTCCGTTTTCTACACAGGAGTAGGAGTGAGAACAGAACTTGACTTTTAGAAACCTCATATACCTGAGGCCCCACTACTTCAAAATCTCTGGCATATCCATGAACACAAGACCTTGCTGTGGTATGCCACTACAGTAATTTAAGAATCAGGTACTGAAATTCTAGCCTGAATCAACTGCTAGCCTGAATATATCTGCCTATTGAGACTCAACTTAAAACTATTAAATTTCGAAGGTCTTAAGTGGAAGCTCAACACCAGGAATTAAAACTTATAGATTATGCTTTCTCGTTAAAATACTGTATCGTTAAAAAAAATAGAAAGAAAAGAATGAAGTTAAAATCTAGACTCAGGTCCAGGCGCTGGTGGCACATACCTGTAATCCTAGCTACTAAGGAGGCTGAGATTAGAGGATCACAGTTCAAAGCTAGCTGGTGAGGAAAGTCCATGAGACTCTTATCTCCAATTAGCCACCAGAAAACTGGAAGAGGCACTGTGGCTCATGGGGTAGAGTGCCAGTCTTGAGCTGAAGAGCTGAAGGACAGCACTTAAGCCCAGAGTTCAAGCCCCATGACTGAAAAAAAAATAATCCAGACTCAGTTCTCATAGACTTGAAACTAAATCACCAACCTCATTTTGGTCAAAGATATTGTGATGAGCAAGCTTCTAATTAATACTCATAAACTGATAGTGACTTGAGACATAAAATCCCCTTACCCTGTCACAGGAGGAGAACTTAATGCACTGAGGGTCATCCTTAATGATATTTTTCACTTCTTTCTACATAGATGTTAAGGTAATCTTTGAAAAGATAACTAAATGAAGAAGATTAATACAATTTGCCTTCATTAAGGAGATCAAACTGCAGCAAATATGGCACCTAATATTACACACTGACTACATTCTTTTGTAATGCCCAAATGTAACTGGACTAGTTAAGGACAGGGACGAAGCTTTAATGCAATTTGTTTTTGTTGTCTTGCCACAAGTTATTTTCATAACCATACTTTCAAGGTGGCCTAAGACAATCATGTACAAACTCTGTATTTACATTGGCAAACATCATAACTTCTGAAGAGACTAATCACCAAAAAGAGCAGATAAAAAGGAACATAACCTGAACCTGTAAATACTCCCTAACAAGGGGCTGTAGAACAAAATTAAAAATAGAGCAGAAAGAGATGACATAGATCAAGATGTCTTGCACTCGCAATTTACCTGATAACATTTTGCATATGTACACTGGGTATTATGACTGAAAAAACAGAGGAGAAAAAAGGACTATACAAAGTCTAATATTAGGATCACTGATAACACCAAGCTAAGGATATTTCTAATTATCATAGGAGCCCTTATGAATCTGTAAAGTGACAAAAGAAGTAATTCCTCACTAGTAAGAATGATGTAACATGTTAGGGGGAAAAACCCAGAAGAGTATCATAAAGCTTAGGAATTCTAGTCATTGCAAACCTAAGACCATGACACTAAAAATCACATCAGTATACTATTGAAATTATTAATGAAGCTTCATCTGGTTTTAAGAAAGAGAAAATAAAAAAGTCTCACCACTGAAGTTTCATCCAGAAGTTGCCTAACCTGATCCCCACCCTTTTTTTTTGGTAAGTGCTTCAAAATGTTCAATGAAAAGTTTCTCTTTCTCCTCTCTTTCTAGTAAGGATCCATATTCCCATTGGTGATCTTTTTGGAGGGTCCTCCAAGTATCAGACCATGACACATCTAAAGAATGAACTTATAAATAGGAAATTACATCTATCACCCAATAATCATTTCATATTTCAATAAATATGTCAATTATTTGTACAAGAATAATTAATCTAGGTTTGCTTTGAATAGGTAGTTATGTTCAGAAGCTAGTAGTAATTTTCTTTTTTATATTTTTTATTATTTTATTTGTGAACATACTGTACAGAGGGGTTACAATTACATGGGCAGGATAATGCGTACATTTCTTACCAAGCATTGCAGCCTCCTCCTTTGTTTATCCTTCACATCCCTTCCCAGCCTCCCCCCCCCCAGTCTCAATCCTCCCCACCCCCCGCACAGACATTGTAAAGCTCGTTATGGACATGACAACTTGTACTTCTCATTGTTGCAACAGGTCCACCTGTATCCTAAAACGACACGTTTTTCCCCATCTCCTCCACAAGTTATACTGACATCAAATATAGTGAAAGTAGGGGTTATATTGTGGGGGAGGGACATACAAAGCAACAAAGAAATAATCTTATAAATGCGTTAGAAACACATGCATGAAAGAAAAAAACATTAAAATACATATCTAAGGGTTCATTTTCCTAACATCACATTATCTGATCTTTTCCGCTTGACTCATACATATATTAGATATTGCAAATAAGGGAAACCATGGGGACTATGTTTCTTTGGGCCTGGATTACTTCGCTTAATATAAGTAATATAATTTTTTCCAAGTTTTTCCATTTCCTAACAAATGGGGCAATGTCATTCTTTCTGATGGAGGCATAGAATTCCATTGTGTATATATACCACATTTTCTTGATCCATTCATCGCTAGTAGTAATTTTCTAAAACATAAATGTATCCTCTTGAATAGACTACATTATAAAGTTTCCTGTTAAAAGGCCATTTAAAAAGCCAAGTACTGGTGGCTCATAGCTATATCCTAGCTAATCAGGACACTGAGATTTGAACATTATAGTTCAAAGCCAACTTGGGCAGAAAAATCCAAGAGAGTCTTATTTCCAATTAATTACCAAAATCCAGAAGTGGAGTTGTGGCTCAAGTGTTAGATTGCTAGCCTTGAGCAAAAACAAAAACAAAAACCTTCAGGGGCAGTGCCCAGGCCCTGGTTTTAACCCTCAGGATTGGCACAAAGATACAAGCATACATGTATTTCCAATGATCTATATATAAAGCTTTTGATAATTCTATCTTATTTGATAACTCCATCTATCAAAACCCACTTTATTTTAAGCCTTAAATCTGATCTCTCTGTGCTCAACTAAAGTATCAAACATGTTTAGAGACGGGAAAAATATAACAAAATTATTTAGATAATTTCTCAATCAGTAGAAAAATAAAAACCATACTTATATATACCTACCAATTAAAATGGTGATAATTTTTTTCTTCTGGGGAATTAACATTAAAAAAAGAACAAACCTTGAGCTCAGTCTGATCTTATCAATTACCTAATCATATGCAAAAATTAACACTTCAATAGATACAGAAAAAAATCTGGTAATACAATGCCCTTTCATTATTTAAAATTCTCAATGCATTAGGTAAAAGGAGAATTAAAGGTCACCCATGACAAAAATATATCTAACAGTTAACTCATCAGTGGAAAGTTGAAACCTTCTGCTTTATGGCGGAGAAGACATCAGAGATGTCCTCTTCTGACATTTCCTTCCAGGACTTTTTGGAAGTTCTAGCCATACCAATTAAGCATGAGAAAGAAAGACATTCTAACATTATTTGCTGCTGATTTTTTTTTTTTGGTCAGTTATGGGTCTTGAACTCAGGGCTTGGGCAATGTCCCTGAGCTTCTTTTGCTCAAGGCCAGCACTCTACCACTCGAGTCACGGCGCCACTTTTGGCTTTTTCTGTTTATATGGTACTGAGGAATCAAACCCTGAGCTTCATGCATGCTAGGCAAGCACTCTACCACTAACCCACATTCCCAGCCCTGATAACATATTTTTGAATAGAAAAACACCTGAAGACAGTATAAAAAAACTTAGAACTAAAACAAATTAAAGCTCTAAGGTACAAAGTGGGAGGAAATGTATGCAAATCATACATCAAACAAAGTAGGCACCATTTTTATAAGCTAATAAGTTATTAAGGAAATTAAAAATATTTTTGACCATGAATATACAGTCAATTATTTTTTTGACCAAGGTACCAAAATGCAAAGTGGGGAAAAGACAGTATCTTCAAAACCCAGTGTCAGTAAAACTGATTATCCATGTGCAGAGGATAAATCAGATCATTTCACACACGTGCAAAAATATAATCAATGCAGAATGGATTACTAACTTAAGACGTGATGTGCCTAGCTAGTCTCATAAAGCATGAGATCTTTTTATTTATGCACATTGTTACAGATAATTTTTCCAATATGTCACAATAATACAGTGGCAATAACAATGAAAGCAATAACGATATCTCTTGTTAGATGTTTATTGAATTCAGTCTTGCACTTGTCAGGCAGGTACTCTATCACGTGAGCCATACCCCAGCTCAACATTGACTTAATTTTGAAATGCTTTATAAATAACACATTATCTCTCCTAATCAACCATAGAATACCAAAATGTTTATAAGTTAATAATGGATTTATAATATATAGTACTTGAGAGAGAAAATACTGAATTAATATATACCATGTCAGACAGAAGAGTCTTCAAATTCTGGATAGCTTCTTGTTTCCGTTGCTCTCGCTCTCAATCTATTTCTTTCGTTTGTTCAGAATGAGATTTTTGAATCTCCCTTTCCTGTTCTCGAAGGCTTGCTTCAATGTGGGCTTTTCTTTCAAGCTCTTTCTCTTTTTCTGAGTCTAAATTCTATAAGACAAAGTTACTTTATATTTACCAAATCCATCAAGATAAGTTTACATAGAATACTGGCTTTCCAAATAAAACATTTCAAATCTAGTTTTATCAAGTATATATATATAAACACTGTACCTCATCCCTAAATCAACTAATAATGATAGGTATGCTCAGTGTACTGAGCACTTCCAACCTCCCCAAACAACAACATACACCATAAAACACAACTAAGAATTGCATTACTCAATAATAGTACACATGTCTGTCACTTACCTTGGCTATTTTTTCTATGTACTGTTTGAAAAGGTATTCTCTTATTGATGAACCATCTACTGCTTTGTAACGTGGATCACTTTCTACTTTTTATTTTGCTCCACTGAGATTGACTGTTCAAATGATGATTAGATAATAGTTCAAAGAATCTGATTTAATCTATATTTTAAGATAAGAAGAAAATAATATATTATGAAAATTTCTAATATCTACAATAAAAATAACAATTTACTTACCTGAAACATAAAACTAAACTATTAACTTTTTTTGCCAGTTATGGGGCTTGAACTTTCAGCCTGGATGCTGTTTCTGAGCTCTTTTTTCTCAAGGCTAGTACTCTACCACTCAAGTCACAGCACCCCTTAGGGCTTTTCTGTGATTAATTGGAGATAAGAGTCTTGTGGACCTCCCTGGCCAAGTTTGTTTTGAATCACAATCCTCAGATCTTAACCTCTGCATAGCTAGGACTATAGGCATGAGCCACTGACACCCAGCAAGCCTAGTAACTTCAAAATATATTTATAATACAGTCTTATTGAGTCAATACTCCTTCATTAGAAACAGAAATCAGAAAGTATTCAGGCCTTCATTTAAATTTTGCCAACTTCAAGACAAGCTGTATTTTATAAATTAAAAAACTGCATGTAAGAATTTTAGATTGTTTTAACAGTGTATTCACCTTTAGCAAATACTCGGGCTTACAAATCAACAGTATAATGTATAAAGGAATGAAAGGTAAGTGAACTTTTAACTTGAAACTTATGGCTTGCTGGGGCTGCTATGTATGAAAATTACTTGTTGGCTACATAAATAGCAAAAATGTCACTTACCATTAGCTCAATTCAAAAGTCTATTCCCTTTTTTTCTTTCTTTATAATAATGAAGATACTTAACAGTATAGAGCAAACAGAAAAATGCCATCTTCCAAACAAGAATGCTAACTCAATACAATGTTTATATGTTGAATTAGAATCATGATCATGTTACTTCTGACTTTCAAGTAACTTATTCAACTAAAGCAAACCAATGATCACTTGATATTGTAGGATTGCTTTTCTACAAATTGAATGTGCTTTTCTTTGTATTGTAATGAATTTTCTGAACACATATTTAGAGGGCAGTGTGTCTTACCCACTTTAGGCATGACATGTTTTCTGAGATCATAGACATGCACCATTAGACCAGCTTCCTTCTATAGGGATACAGTCTTATCTGCCCAGGTTGGCTGGAATCACAATCTTGATATCACCTCCTGAATAGCTAGGTATAAACCACTGGCCTGTGGCTGTTTTTGTCACTTTTATGTAACTAGGGAAGACTATAGTGATGTGCTATGTGACTTGTCAATAACTTCTGACAGCTGACACTGATTCTCTCTGACATTAGTCACTGACATGCAGAGTTTTTATGGTATTCCCTATTAAGAAAAGAATAGTTGCCTGGAACAGGTGACTCACACCTGTAATCCTAGCTATTCAGGAGGCTGAGATCTGAGGATCACAGTTCAAAGCCAGTCTGGGCAGGAAATTCTGTGAGACTCTTAGCTCCAATGAACCACTCAGAAAACCGGAAGTGGTGCTGTGGTAGTGGTAGAGTGCTAGCCTTGAGCTGAAGAGCTGAGGGACAGTGCCCAGGCCCAGAATGCAAGCCCTGACCCCCGACTCCCCCCAAAAAGTAATTGTTATCTCTGTATGTGACTGGCTTCCTGCAGTTCAAGTACTTTATACTTTTTCATCTTTTGTCCTTATGAAGTGATGATAGTTTAACTCCAAATATGTTAGTTTTTAAATGAAAAAATATACATCATGTAAATAAGCCATAGGCTTTATTATATTCTGATTGTATAATTTCAATACTTTATAGATTTGGCTTTATACCATTACTAAGTAAAATATTACTACCATAAATAATTTTTAAAATTCAGGAAATTGTTAGAGGGATGCTTTCTCGTACTATAGAGTATAAACTCAAATTACTAATTAGTCCATCAAGGAGAAACCTTAATTATTTTTAATTTGCTTAACTTTTTGGTAATACTAGGGGTTGAATTCAAGACTGTGTTCTTGCTAGCCAGGCATCCTATAACATTTAATTTACTCTCTCACCCTGATAAAACTTTAAGTAGATTTTTATTGTCAAATTTTGAGTAGTTGGTGAATTTGATGCAATTTTTTATCAGTTTTATTCTATTCTGTTGTTTCTGTTACTGATTCTGAGTATTTCCATTATTGATTCTCAATATTGTTTGTTAAAAATCACATTGTTAAGACCAATTCCAGTATCATAAGGTATTTGAATCATTTCAATTAACTGTTGAAAATAATTTTGCTTATTTAGTCAAAAACCTATGAAAAACAGTGAAATCTATTTTCTTAGGTAGCATTTTAAAGATTACAATAATAATTTTGATGTGATTTTTACCAGTGAAATTTCATTTTATTAAAAAATACTCCCTTCAAGCTGGGCATCCGTGGCTCATGCCTGTAATCCTAGCTACTTAGGAGGCTGAGATGTGAGGATCAAAGTTCAAAGCCAGCCCTGGCATGAAAGTCTGTGAGACTCTCATCTACAATAAACCACCAGAAAACCATAAGTGTCACTGTGGCTCAACTGGTAGATCACTTGTCTTAAGCTGAAGAGCTGAGGGACAACACGCAGGCCCAGAGTTCAAGCCTCACAACCACCCTCCCCCCAAAAAAACATACTCACTTCAAAATCCATGCTTTTTATTTGTTTTTGTTTCTCAAAGCAGTCACTTCTAGCTTGCTGGTGTTTTAATTATTATTAACTAGTTTTTGTAAAGTTATGGTCAAAGTATTTTATTGTTTGGAATAATACAGTTGAAACCTACAGAAAGTATTGATGGATGGGGAGAACAGAAATAGACTTTGTCAAGGGATGGATAGTAGGGGCAGGGTATTGGGCTAACAAAGGATGAAGAAGGTTGGATATTGTTGAAATCGATTATTTTCAACTCTGAAAACAAAATAATGAAACCTGTTTTTTTAAAAAAAAATGAAGAGAGCTTAATCCTATAATCCTGGCTATTCAGGAGACTGAGATCTGATGATCACCATTTGCAGCCAGCCTGGGCAGAAAAGTCCCCATGAGACTTTTATCTCCAATTAACCACTCAAAAGCCAGAGAGGTGGTGCTGTGGCTCTATGTGGCAAAGTGCTAGCCTTGAGCATAATAGCTCAGAGACAGCGCCCAGGCTTTGAGTTCAAGCCTGAAAAAGAGAAATTTATGAGGTAAATTGATTTTTGGGCTATTTCCTTTCAGATAATTTCCTTACTGTGAAACAACTGGAGTATATATAGAATATAGGGTCTAAAAGCTTCAGGAGGCAAATATCAGAAATTAAATGGTAAATAGCAAGGAAATAAGCTAAGGGAAGACAGAAAGCTCCAACCATGGCTCAATCAGCAGAATATTTGCCTAGTAACCACAAAGCCCTGAGTTCAAAACCCCTAACTACTGAAAAAAATAACAAAAATCAATTCTACATTAAGAAAACAACCTACATTTAAGCCTGGCATGGTGGCCCACATTTGTATTCTTAGCTATGACACAGGCCAAGATCACAAGTTTTGTATTATGGAAGAGTCAGAAGATATAGCCCATTAATTTTTCCCAGTCAATCTTTCTTCTTGGAACAAACTCCAGTAGATATTTTTTTCTCACTTCCGATTTACTTTTGTTTTCTTCTACTTAGGCATAAAACTGTTTTTAATTTACCTGCTAGAGTTAAATATATTAGTGTGACAATACAGCACACAATGCTCCAGGTCCTGGATTGGTTTACCTCATAAAGTTGTCAGCATAGTATAGACTACTTAAGCAATTTTACATGCTCACAAAGTACACACAAACTTGAATATACAAAAGGTAAACCCTAGAGGATTTTATTATTCCCAGTCAACAGTTATGTAACTTTATTTTATTGAACCATGTGAAAATAAACTACCTACACCTATAAATATTTTTGCTGCTGGGAGTAAAGCTTTTTTTTTGGCAGTCATGGGACTTAAACTCTGGGCCTGGGCACGGTCCCTCAGCTCTTCAGCTCAAGACTAGCACTCTACCACTTGAGCCCCAGTGCCACTTCCAGATTTTCTGTTGGTTTATTGGAGATTACAGTCTCATGTACTTTGGTGCCTGGGGTGGCTTTGAACTGTGATCCTCAGTTCTTAGCCTCCCAAGTAGCTAGGAGTATAAGCATGAACCACTGGTGCCTGGCAAGTAAAGCTTTTAAGTTATTTATTTTACCATAATGCAAATACTCAAGAAAATTACTAATTCTCTAGCATTATCTACTACCAATAAATATTAAGATTTCATCAACTGAATCTGTCCTTTGTAACCCAGATTCAACTATTGTGACCTACAAAATTACTCTCTAAAAAAGCCAGAGCTTTAAATACTCCATTAGCATTATTTCTGAAACGTATACTAATTTAATATGCTTCCTTTCATATTTCAAATATGAAATTCTAATATTAAATCTTCTACGTCCAACAATGATTCTTCAGTACCTTTACTGTTAAGCAACTATTAAAAAAAAGTGAGCTATTAGAAAAAGAACACACAGACTCCAAGATGTACCCTGTAGTTTTAGGAATTCTCCATGGAGTTGGGATATAGCTACATGGTAGACCACTTGCCTAGTATGCATAAGACCCTGATTTGATCCCTAATAATAAATAATAAATGGCTTCATAAGTCAGTATGATGCTACACATCTATGGTTCCCACCATTTGGGAAGCTGAGGCAGAAGGTTAGCTGGGAAACATGGCCACACATTGCCCAACTTTTTCTCCGAAAGAAAAAAAGAATTTTCCACATGACAGAATTCACAGCAAACCGGGGCCAGTAGCTCATGCCTGTTATCCAAGCTTCTCAGAAGGCTGACATCCGAGAATCGCTGTTCAAAGCCAGCCTGGGCAGGAAAGGCCATGAAATTCTTACTCAAATGAACCACCAGAAAATCGAAAGTGTCACTGTGGCTCAAGTGATAGAGCACTTTCCTTGAGCTGAAGAGCTGAGAGACAGAGCTCAGGACCAGAGGTTCAAGCCCCACAACTGACAAAAAAAAAGGAATTTACAGCAACCGAATCTCACTACTATGTCTATCTGTACTATTCTATGCATATGGATTGAGCTGAAATCTCAACTTCACTCCCTAATCTGCTCATTTTATTATCATGATTTGTAAAATAGGTATGGCCTGAGAACCTAAAGATTAAATACAGAATTTTGACTGTCCAAAAGATTCAATAAGATATGTTAATATGTATACTTATGTATACATATTATAGGCATTAATTGCACATAAGCAAATAAAATTCACCATAGTCACTATTATTGTTGTAATTCTAGGCAAATGTGTTTACAGTGGCTCATTTTCTTCAGTACATATGATTGAAGCTATCCTTCTAAGCCAAACTCTAAAACCTTTGAAATAAAGGTCCCTCATCATTTCAGTTTGATCAAAATATTATCCCTATAAAATTTACTATGTATAAAACTTTATGAAGATAAGTTCAGATTTTCTATCATTAAGCAGGTTCCTGAGGAACTTACTGGTACAGGAAAGCTTTTAAATCAAAGCTACCCATTAGGGCACCTGAGAGACTGCTCTAAAGGAAACATCTTAAGATTAGAAAGGCAGAAATCTGTTATTCTAGCTATTTATGAGAGGCTAAAATTGGGATGATGCAATTTTGAGACCAGTAGCTAGGTATGATGGTACATATCTGTTATCCTAGCTGCCTAAAATAGGGAGATGCCTATTTAGATGCCTAAAATAGGGAGAGGGATGCTCAGGCAAGAAAGAAGACCCTATCTAAACCATAATCAGTGTAAAAAAAGCACAAGAGGCATGAGTCAGAGGTAAGAATACCTGACTATCAAGCACAAAGTCCTGAGATCAAAGCCCAGAACTGCCAAAGATATTTTTAAACCTTTTGAAAAAGGGAGACCAAAAATCAAGTAAATATTTTCACATCCAAATAACCAAGAGGTAGACACATACACACAGCCTCACACTCAAACTAATATTTAGAGAAAATTCATACATGTTTTGATGCTTCACAGTAATAGATCATATATCTTGGGTTTTGTTTTTCGTTACCGTGCGTTCTTCCTCTGCCCTGATCTCTACATACTGATCAAACACTTATGGAAAAAAACACACATTTTGACAAGTCAGACTTTCATATAAGTAATAATAACCACCAAAAAAGTCTTTGTCTAAACTGTAAAAGGAAAAAACATGTATAAGTAATTAAAAGCAAATTATTCCTTGCAAATCTCACTTTAAAATTTAATGGAATTGTTATATACAAGCACATGGCTCTCTATGTAGGCAACTAGAACAACAACAACAAATAAAAACAAGCCTGGAAACCTCTGACTTTTATAATTTTCCCTATTACAAATCATATACACAATTAGTTTAAGCTAATTAAAGCAATTTACAAATGTGTAGGAGAATAGTGCAAGGGAAACCAATCCCCAACCCAATCCAGATTTTTAAAAAATCCAACAGTAAGAATTTAGCTTAATTTTACTTTAGTGCTTAAGACATAATTTTTACCAAGATGTAATCATGCTTTCCATGTGTTCTACACTTAATAATGTACAGTTAAGATAGTGAACTTCGCATCTAATTCCCACCTTCTTAAAATCTTAATAAAATGACAGTCAAGAGCTCAGCTTGGTGGCACACAAGGTAACCTCAGCTATTCAAGAGACACAGGTCTGGAGGACCAATAGGCATCCTGAGCAACAATTAGTGAGACTCCATCTCAACCAACAAGTTGGGTGTAATGGAACATATCCAGCTATTGAGAGGCACAAGTAGGATTGCAGTCTGAGACTGGCCCAGAGCAAAAGCACACTATCCAAAAAATAACTAATAAGAGCTAGAAGCATGGCTCAAGTGGTACAGTATCTCAATTTGTACCCCAACACTGTGAAAATAAAAATAAAATGACAATAGAAAGATTTTGTTTTCATTTTTGAATAATTAAACAAGAAGAATAGGATAAGAAGAGAAAAACAGCCATTTAGGAAATTACAATGTAGATGGACAAAAGGGATAGTAACAGATATAAAGGAGCTCCAACAAAACCAGGAAGACAAAATAAAAATCAGCAAGTTATTTATATAGCTTGATGGATTTATAATCTGAGAATCCTAAACAGCTCAGGAATAGAGTGCAGCAGACATTTGCTGAAGTGTAGGTGTAGTTTAGCTACAACAGCAATAACGTGAAAAGCTGTTTAGAAGCCAGGAGATCTGTTCTGAACACTACTAGTCTTTACCCCCAGGGTATAGCTCCTGTTTTCACTGTATTTGATGTCAGTATAAATTGTGGAGGGGAAGGGACAAAACAAAATGTTAAATAGGGATACAGGTTGACCCATTGTAACAATGAGATGTACAAGACACTGTTGAACAACGAAATTTACAATTTGAGTGGGGGGATTGGGGGGAGTGAGTGTAGTTGTGGAGGTGGAAGGGAAGGGATGGTAAGGGAAAAACAAAGGAGGAGGCAACGATGCTTGATAAGAAATGTGCTCATTACCTTGCTCCTGTAACTGTAACCCTTCTGTACAGTATTTTCACAATAAAAAAAAAACATAAAAAAGAAAGACAATGGGGATGGGAAGGTGGCTCAGTGGTAGAGCGCTTGCCTTGCATGCATGAGGCCCTGGGTTTGATTCCTCAGCACCTCATAAGCAAAAAGAAAAAAAGCCGGAAGTGGTGCTGTGGCTCAAGTGGTAGAGCACTAGCCTTGAGCTGAAGAGTTGAGGGACAGAACCCAGGCCCAGAGTTCAGGCCCCATGACTGGACCCCCTCCCCCCAAAACAAAGAAATGAAAAAAAAAAGAAAGACAAGTTCCTGTTCTCTAGAGCAAGGAGTTAATCAAACTTTGGCTAGCAGATTGGTTTTAAAGAGTTAAAAATAGTTTCAGCACTTTGAAAGGATTAGAAAACTAAGCAAATATCATGACATACAATTTAAGTAGTCATATTTGGTCCTTTACATCATTTCTGGATTTTTCCACTATAAAATACTAGGTACACAGTTCCAACAGATAGATACAAGGCCCACAAAGCCTAAAATATTAGTTATCTTCAACTTTACATTAAAATTATGCTAAAACCTAGAATAGAAGGTAAAAACAAGTATCTTCTACTAGAGGAACATAAATAAGGAATGAGGCATGCCAAACTAAGAATATGAGGCTGCTTCAAATACATACAAGATATTAAGATGGATCTTTGAGAACCAAGGCATCAAGTTGTATGAGTCCCTACCAAAGACTACAAGTCTTTATTGGGAATCTGGAAAACCTAAGAAGTACTGGTTCTGAAGAATTAACAACAGATCAGCTTCATACATTCTTCAGGAGGTTTCTCAACCTGGGCACTACACTATCTACAGTGAGCTGTAGATAACCAACCTCTATTAGATACCATCACCACCGTTTGTCTTCAGTTATGACAACCAAAATTGTGCCCAAGGGGGGATAAACCATTTCTGACTGAGACTTGTGAAAAGTACCAATTAGAAAATATTTTAGAGGTAGACTTGCTGATAAAATAGAAGTGGGTACAAAGTACTAATTAGGAGAAACTTGGAGGCATCCCAAGAGTGATGCCTTTGCTCTTGACTATCCCAAAGAAGAAAACATGAAATTCTGACACCTGAAGAGAAAGGTATGACTTACATCTGTACTCAAAGGCAAAGGTAGGAGGATTGTAAGTTCTAGGCCATTATAGGTTACATAGCAGGATCCCGTTTCAAAACATGTATCCCCCATTGAAAAGGTAATATAAATTCCCTTACAGTTTCCATGTCCTCTAATGATTTTTTAAATAAGAAAATATATAGGAAAGTAGTTGGAAAACACTGCCAGCATATAAGAACTTTTCATATGATTTACAACAGTATTATAGTTTAAGGCAATGGCCTTCAGGATTTTTTAATAAGTTTTTTATTGTGAAAATACTGTACAGAGGGGTTACAGTTGCACGAGAAAGGTAATGAGTACATTTGTTTTATTGTGAAAATACCGTACATAGGGGTTACAGTTACATGGACAAGGTAATGAGTACATTTCTTCTCAAGCATTGTTGCCTCCTCCTTTGTTTTCCCCTGCCATCACTTTGCTGTCAGCTTTTGCGTATTTGAAGCCATTCATTCCTTTGTGTTTCATCTTCTGCCAATGTAGGTTTTCCCCTATTCGAAGTGTTCCAACATTCACTCTGATGGGTGTGAAAGAGTCCCTTTCAGTATGGAAACTAACATTTTTCAGTTCTGGGAAATTCTCTTGATCTTTTCATTTTGTTTCTTTTTTTGAGTAACTAGGAATCAAGTCCAGGGTCTCACACATGGTATAAGGGCTTTACCACTCTCGCCAATGTTCCTTAAGTTTTTAATTTTTTATTTCTTCCCTTACTAATTTCTTAACTTTTCCTGATTAGGGCTTAGGTTTTCCTGATTAAGACATCCTCAGATGTCTTGTTTCTGGGTCTTTATTAAGAAAACTTTGACCTGTGCCAAGTAGCCCTAGAGTCTCTCCTATTCCTTCGTGTAATCATTTCAGGGTGTCTGCTTTGACATCGAGGTTTTTGATCTATTTGGAGTTGATTCTGGTGCAGAGTGATATATGGAGATCTAGCTTTAGTTTTCTACAGTTGTTTAGCCAATTTACTGAAGAGGCTATCTTCCTTCCATTCTATGTTTTCTTCAGTAAATTTCAGTTAGGCCTGCATGCAAATTAGCACAAAAATAGTAAGTATTTCAATCAATGCTTTATAAATATTGTATACTATTACCAAATGAAATCTTACAACTGCAAAGAACCACGGTAAGTAGTTCAAATACTCACCAGTTTATAGTAATCAAGATAGTTCAGGTAAGATATTTATGTAAGTTGGAAGTACAATGCTTTAGAGAAAGAAACAACTACCACAAAGTTATACTGAATCATTATGGGAATATCAACTTAGTAACAAGGCAACTAGTTCACACAAGTCCAATTCAGGAAGGACCCTGAAGTCCACATTTCTAGGATTATAATTATCATAATATGATAAGTAATATTGCAATGTACACTTTGCAAATATAGGGTATATGAGATACAAACATGTCTGATCACTATCTACAATATATATGGTCAAACACTTGTTCAGGTTGGCAGACATTAACCAAGAAGGCTATTACCCCAATTGGTTAATGGTGGTCTATTTTGGCAGGCAGGAATATAGGTATTTTTCCTTCTCCCTCATCTGTATTCTGCTAGTTTTCTACTCTAAATTTGTATCATCAGACAATTAAAAAGCAAATTAATACAAAACTTCACTGTGTTGTGAGGCGGAGGCACAAAATCAGCCATGTCCAAAATGTCCAATTATTTCAGAGGTAGAAAAGTCTAAACAGACCCTTAATGAACTATTTATTAAAATATAAGATTATAAAGTACTATTGAGAGGGAGAAAAAATGACACTTTATTCTTTTATAACTATGCTGTTGATGGGGTTGGCAGTATCTTCCTATAATCCCAGCTAGGGAGGTGGAGGCAGGCAGATTCTGAGTACAATGCCAGACCTGTCTCAAGGGGTAAAAAAACAGCTAAAAGCTGAGGCATGCCTCAAATAGTAAAGTTTTGGCTTAAAAAACTCCCTGAATTCAAACCCAAACACTGCAAAAGAATGGAAAAGGAAAAAAAAAGAGAAAAAAGACACGTTGCGAAGGCATATATCTTTCTTACAACAGTTATTTTGCATTTTCTTTTACCTGTTTTTGTTCTTTATGATTGAGAAGCAAGTACCAAGGATCAAAACTATCTTGTGCAACTCCTTCTCCCATGTTGAAAAAGCAGACACCTTTAAAATACAAAATATATTGCCTCATCATTAAGTTTGCCTTAAAAATGCAAAGGTCATAATTTTCCTTGAAATCTATAGCATATCTGTTTATAATTGAGACATAAAAACCACACTGAAGTTCCCATCACTAATAATGACAAGCAGTGGGAGGGTAGTCATAGCAAATTTCCACACTGTCTGTGAAGAACTCTATGTTATATAGAAATGACATACTTAATTATTCATTAAAATAACCACTACTGTGTGACCTTTAAAAATCAGTACATCAGCAAAAGCCTTGAAGATTTACATTTAGATTTACCACACAAGCTCCCATCTCAGGAAAAATGATGTGAGTTAAAATGGAACAGTTTTATTCAAGTGAATCTGTGAACTAAACAAAAAGTTGAAATTTTCAAGTTATCACAATAGCATATAAGTATCAGCTCTCTTTTAACTAAAGCAACTCTGACAATATTAAGAATCATACATACATTACCTATCTAAAGTAATCTGCCATTCTGTGATGTTAATACTTATTTTACTCACCAAAATTAAGTGACCCAACAAATGTTAAATGTTATTTTTACTTAGAATGACAGTAAAATGGCATTTAGTTAAACATAGTGTTATTAGTGGCAAGGCCATTTGAAAAGAATGTCTATTTAGTTGATAATATACCCTTATTCCCCCTCCCCCAACAGGAGCACTGTCCTTAGATTTGACCTTGTAGCAAGTCATATTTTGTATTACTTATACAAAAAAGAAGTATGTCCCCTAAAGATTGTTTTCTGACCCCTCTCTCTAGCAGCATGTTGCTGAACTGCTTCATTTGGGCCTCCAGATTGACAATGGCCCTTTCTTGGGTAGCTTTAATTTCCACTTCTTTCTCTGAATCAATGTCTTTATTATAATCTCTGCTATAAAAATAAAATAAAACAAAACATAAGGCATCAACAGATAAACTATTAATAGAAATCCTTACTAAAATCTTAAAATAATTTTAAAACTCACTACTGAGTAACATATTTTTGACAAAAACAAATTATATTGAGGGTTCCAAATAAACCCTAAGAAATAAGACTTTCATTCTAATAGTAATACAATTACAGACTTCTGATATTACAATGGCTATATTGTTAGGAAAAAATATATATATATGTACACACATACACACACACACACACACACACACACACACATGCTGTCACTCCTTAACACTAGTTAGCATACAAAGTGAACGCTTACAAAAATGAAGAGCTTTTCTAGATCATCAAGCTTATCAAGCTTATAAAATCTTAGAACTGAACAGAATAGAACATAATATTTAGCTCTTGAAACAATATACAAAATATCATTTCCTAAACTATTTTGTATTGTAAATTCCTAAAATACTTTAAAAATATAATAAAATTGATGCTATTAAGCCTTAGTAATATTGAGTATTTATTTTGAAAATAAAATTAAAATATCTTCTAACTTAGCCAAGTGGATATGTGAGATATATGCCTTACCTACCTGATACTTTTATTACTCACTTTCTAGGTGATAAGTTGAGATTTAAGTTGAAGGACAGGTCCCAGAGAGCAACATGGGCCCAGGAGTAGTTAAATAGTAATAGTAAAAATAACTATTCATTAATAACTAAACTATTTCTTGTTCTTACAAAAATGCACATTGGGTCTAAGAGTAGACCTATTGCTTATGTGACACGCAAGTGATATTGTGAACATCAAATCAAGTCACCTCTCAAAATATATGCACTAGTGGAAAAAGCTTACTCATGTAAATAACCCCCAAAAGTTAAATGAATAACATTTATGTATCTGAACTGATCGTCTTTCTTAAATATGAACTTCTAGAATACATAGTATTATAAAATTGGTTCATATTCCCTACACAAATTTACTGGAAATCCAAAGTATGCTATACAGGGAGCTACAGGCAGCCCAGGAGATTAATTACAACTAAGGCTAAACCATAAATCTAAGTGAGAGGAATTAGTAATTTAGGGAATATGAACCTAAAGAAACAGGAAACATAGTTATGACCTGTAGCAACCTAGCAATATAGACTGTGACCTAAAATATGCACAAAACAAACAGATAAAAGCAATTTGCCATACAACAAACCTCTTAAAAGTAACTTAAGAACTATTTAAAGAGTTAAAATGCATCCAAGAAATACAGTAATAAAAACAAATAACCTTTACAGAATTATACTAAATGAAAATTGTACAATACAAACAATCACCATCTATCTCAGTGAAAGAAATAAAAGAAAAACTAAGCAAAAAAAATAGGCTTTTAGCTTTGTACCTAAGTAGAGAAGCTCAGGCAATCCACATAAAGGACTTCTTTGACATACTCCTGATAAAAGCAGTTAAAAACCTTACAGAGTTGTCTATAAGAACAAACAATCAAAAAACAACCTAGAACAGCTGGGGTGCTGGTGGCTCACGCCTGTAATCCTAGCTACTCAGGAGGCTGAGAGCTGATGATCACAGTTCAAAGCCAGCCTGGGCAGGAAAGCCCGGGAGACTCTTATCTCCAATAAAAACCACTAGAAAACTGGAAGTGGAGATGTGGCTCAAGCGGTAGAGTGCTCACCTTGAGCTCAAGAGCTCAGGGACAGAACCCAAGCCCAGTGTTCAAGCCCCACGACCGACTGAAAAAAAAAGAAACCAAAAAGTTTAACATCATAGAAACATCCAAAATTATGGTACATAAACAAAATGAACACAATCATTTATAATAATTAAGGAAACAAATATAATATTCTAGAATTCTTTAAAAATAACACAAAGTTGGTTAAACACAACTAATAAAGATATATTTGGTTAAGAACTACAAAGCCAATTGTAAAAATGAGATTAGATGTGTCAAGGTAATAGATTACAGTGATTCTCTTTAGTATCTTAATTTTATTCATTGTTAAAAAGCATATTTTTCAAAAGATAAGGGTTGACACACTTATTTCCTTGACATAACCTGACTTAATTCAACCTGTCCCTTCCAGTTAGGATTACATTTATTAGTCCCTAATAAAAGGAAAAATACCATTTTTGTTACTAAATAATGGTTCCCATTCTCCCCACCCCACTCCCAACTCTCTACCCAAACTATTCACCTCCCCATAATTAGTAAACATTCGTATTTTATTCAACTCTGGCCAGACTGACTATATTTTTGTCAGTCTCTTTCCCAGAGAATATTTAATCAATACTTTCTAGATATAGCAAGAAAAGAATTAATTCACCAGGTTGGCCTAAAATATAATAGAGTAATGAATATATTAATAAGTGTTCTGATATTGTTAAGTATAAATCATTACATCTTTCTGATGAAAACTAGAATTAAAATATAATTTGAAATGGGACACACATGATTTTCCATCAGACAATCTCATGAAACTCTTATTTTTTCCTGATACTAGGAAATAAATCACATTCAGTTTTTAATAAAATTGCAATTACTCTGAAGTATTTTGGGTTATAAAGAATTATATTTTGTATATGCAGCTAATGAAACACCAAAAGAGAAATTTTATTTTTATTAGAATTAGTTGTTCAAGAAGTTTATTTTAACAAAATCATTCATATATAGAATACATTTTGATCATAATTATTTTCTGACCCTTCCTCTGGCCCTTCCCATACCATCTCACCAAATTTCCTTCTTCCATTTTCACACCTGTATATAAAGCTTTTTCACTGTATTCATCTTTCCTGACCCTCTCCCACTAATATCTTACCTCCAATATATTTTAAATTCCCAATATTCTTTTTTAGTTAAAGTACATATTACTATTTAAAGGGTTTACTATGGTATTTCACAGATGAGTATGTCATCTGTGTCAGTCTGTATGTGCTTACATATATGTTTATACCTTAGGTCTGACAGTCACAGATAAAGAAAGATATATGACCTTCGTCTTTCTGAGGATGGCTTACCTTACATAATATGATGGTCTTTAGATCCAAGGAGTAGATATTTTTATGTTCATATATAGAAAAAAAGATCAAAGGGCAAGAGTAATCAACTAAGATTAGTGAAAACGTTTTCTTTGCTGGGTTCTTTGCTTAGTAGATATAGGGGATGTGTTCTAAAGCTGGTGTCAAAATATCTCTCTCTCTCTCTCTCTCTCTCTAGAGAGAGCACTGTCCCTCAGCTCTTCAGTTCAAGGCTAGCCCTCTACAATCTGAGCTACAGTGCCACTTTCAGTTTTTTTCTGTTTATGTGGTTCTGAAGAATCAAACCGAGGTCCTCGTGCATGCAAGGGTAGCACTCTACCACTGAGCCACCTTCCCAGCCTATCTATGTAATTTAAAATTGAAATAAATAAATAGATGAAATATTTCCAAATGGAAAGAAATCCCAAATTTACATCTGCATTTTCTAACACACTGTAATTTGGGAACAGTTTTTAAATTAAAGTAAATGTTAAACATCTTATACAATTATAGTCCATTTTTCAAAACTAACAGATTGATAGGGATATCATCCCCCAAAATAAACTTTACACTTGCATTTGAATTTCTCTAGCTTCCCCAATAATATCCTTTCTCTGGTTCAGAATACGGCTCAGTCTTCATATCCTATCTCTGTTGATCTCTGATTCTGTGTGAACTTAATAAATCAAAGTATCATTGGATATGTTATAACACTTATCTGAAGAAAACTAAGGTGGAACTGTTTGCAAAGAAATGTACTCATTATCTCACATACATCCCCTCTGTACATCACCTTTACAAAAATATATTGAACTGGGTGCTAATAGTGTGGATATAATCCTAGCTACTCAGGAGAATATGATCTGAGAATGGAGAAATCAAGCCTGGGCAGACAAATCTGAGAGACTCTTGTCTCTATAAAATAATGGAAGTGGAGGCATGGCTCTACTAGTAAAGTACCTGCTTAATTTCAAATGCAAGTATGAAGTGAGGAGGTAAAACCCTAGTACTGGTACAAAAGCAAGCAAGAAAGAAAGAAAGAAAAAAGAAAGAGAGATAGAAAGGAAAGAAGGAAGGAAGGAAGGAAGGGAAGAGAAGAAGGAAGGAGATAAAAAAACAAAGAACGAAGTAAAGAAGGAAAGAGGAAGAGAGAAAGAGAGATAATGGAAAGAAAGACAATGGTTGGACTTTTATTATCTAAAAATAAAAACAAGACTATTTAACTTGAAACTAAATGCTTGAAAGTTTCATGATGTACATGTCTGGAAAAAGACTACATGTCATACAACTAATGAATGGATAAAGAAAATGTGGTTTATACACCAATGGTGTAGCATTTTTCCAAAAAGAAAAATGAAAATTTTCAGTTTATAGGGCAATGAATGAACCTGGAGATCACCATATTAAGTGAAATAAGCCAGGTCCTGAAGGACAAAGTTTGTATTTTTCTCTTAGGAATGGCATGCTAGACTGAAAAGACAACCATAAATATTAACACACAGGGGCTGGGGGTTTAGTGCAGTGGAAGAGCGCCCATCTGGCGATTGCAAGACCCTGAGTTTGGTCCTCAGCTCTGGAAAAAAAGTTAACACAGAGATTGATATGTACGAACATATAGACATTAATGTATATAAGTGTATAAAATATGCTTTTATGTGTACTTAGGTATGTATATATAAAGTCAATGTTAGAGGGAAAACAATGAAGATGGCAAAGAAAACTCACTGAAAGGTATTGAATGATAGGAGATAAAGTGAGGAGAAAAATAAATGAGGGTCTATCTGAAGTACTGTACATGTGTGTGTAAAATACCACAGTAAATCTCTGTTGAACAATTACCAAACACCAAAAATAATGTGTGGCAGAAATGTAAAATAAGCCTCATTCAGACTGGGGTGAAAGGAGGGGTGAGTGAATGGAAAACAAAAAGAAAGGGGAAATATGTGTGTGGAGGGGATTCCTTATGTATGCATGTGAAGACAGAGCAAAGAGCCTTGCTGTAATTGGGGGAGAGATATTACCATATAAAATAATGCTTATCAAAATGAACAATGGGACAAAGAGTGAACCAATACAGCAGTTATACTAGCCACTGTGTTGGAAATGAACTATACATTTTGGGGGGAGTTGGTGGGGAGGAAAGTGGGAGAGAAAGAGAAAGAGGGTGATATTGTTAAAAAATAAATGTACTCATTACTTGACTTATGTAACTGGACCCCTTTGTACATCACCTATACAATAACATAAAAATCTGTGAAAATGAAAGTGTACATATACATGGACATATATATGTATGTATATATACGTCCTGGGGCTTTAATTCAGGGCCTGGGTGCTATCCTAAGCTTCTATTGCTCAAGGCTAGTAATCTACCACTTGAGCTACAGCCCCACTTCTGGATTTCTTGGTGACTAGGAAGGGGAAACAAAGGAGGAGGCTGTAATGCTTGATAAGAAATGTACTCATTATCTTGCCCATATAATTGTAACCCCTCTGTACAGTATTTTCCACAATAAAAAGTATAAAAAATGAAAAAAAAAGAATCTTACAGACTTTCTTCTCCAGGCTGGCTTGGAACCATGATCTTCTGATATCAACCTCCTGAGTAGCTAGGATTATAGGAGTGAGCCATTGGCACCCAACTGAAAGCATATGTTCAATGATAATTGATAATTTATTTTCAAAAGTTATAAGGTAAGTCAGGTGCCAGTGGCTCATGCCTATGAATAGGTAGCACCTCAGGAAGCTGAGATCTGAAGATTGTGGTTTGAAGCAATACCAAGCAGGAAAGTCTCTGAGACTCTTATCTCCAGATAATTAACAAAAAGCTGGAGTAAAACCATGGCTCAAGTGGTAGAGCACTAACCTTGAGCAAAAGTCAGGGAAATCACAGAGGCCCTGAGTTGAAGCCAAAAAATTGGCGCATATACATGCACGCGCGCATACACACAGACACACACACACACACACACACAAGTTGCAAGGTAGTAGTAATGTTATATTTTGTTTCTATGAAAAACATAGAGACAAAAACTTCTGAAAATGTGTAAATAAGTGCTTGTGTTCTTTGTAAATAGATGAAGGCCATGCTATAAGATATTAATTTTGTATATGTTGAGTGATTAGGTCTTTATTAAGGTGTGATTCCCTTCTTTCACTTTTTATAATAAAAATGTAATATTTTAAAATTAAAAAGCAAATATAGACTATTCCATTTTTGCAGAGATTAAATATATGCCCTTTACTTAGAATTTTGAACAATTTTTATCAATGGAATGGATTATATTAGCAATACTATTTGTAAGATTTTGTATTTTTATCTCACTTGTAACAGTTGTGTTGCACTTTGATCCTAATAGTCTGATGATTAAAAGTATAGCTATAACAAAAATATATGATGAAATCACAAAACACGATGGAGATTCACAATTTGTTTGTTTGGTTCCTTCAGATTTTTCTCTTTTAATCCCACAACACGAAATTTAGAATGACCTCCACACTGCTGCCTTAGCCCATAAATGTCACACTGTTTCCCTTTTTCTACAATCTTTAATTTCCCTTTGTAGTCTGTTAAAATTACATGAAGTTTAAGTTTTAAATAATCATTTCATGATAAGATCATACAAAAAGTCTGCTAAGTCCCATAGGTGGTATTAACACACAGGACATGTAATAAGAGCTGTCATATGCAAGTATGTTATGCTATTGTGTGGAGCAGTCTCACATTAGGCCCTTAAAAGATGTTTCACAAACATTGTTACCCTGTAGAAAGAAATGACATTTTTGACATTAAATCATGTCCTTTTCTATACCACCACATTGGGAATCTGACAGAATAAATACATACATAACTGAGAAAAGATAAAAAATTTTAAACTAACCAAATGTAAAAGATATATTATTTTACTGTTTGTTCACTTGTTACAGTTCAGGGCCAACTCAGATTCTTTTTTTTGGGGGGGGGTATCCGGTCGTGGGGCCTGAACTCTGGGCCTGGGCACTATCCCTCAGCTTTTCAGCTCAAGGCTAGCACTCTACCACTTGAGCCACAGCACCACTTCTGGCTTTTTTTTCTTTTTGCTTATGTGGTGCTGAGGAATTGAACCCAAGGCCTCATGCATGCAAGGCAAGCGCTCTACCACTGAGCCACCTTCCCAGTGCTCAGATTCTTAAATATAAAATTATCTGAAGTATCCTTGATGAATATTGGATTTGCAGGTCAAATCATAATTAGTAATTCTACTACTTCTCTAGATCTCATTTTTCTCATTTGTAAAATCTGTCCAGTAACTAAACACGAGTGGTAAGAATTGAATTACTTGAAATTGCAGGTTCAGGAGGCCAAGTGTGTGAGTTTGAAGTCCTGCAATTTCTCTTGAAACATGTTAAGCTCTTTAATGGTTATTTACTGACATTGAGTACAGTTTAGCTATTTAATGAAAATTTATACAAAGCCTGAATAAAAATTACATGTAGCTAATACACAGTAAGTGCAGATTCCTCTCAGGATTGAATCAGGTACAGAGCCATAACAATTATCTTTCAACATATTTCTGCCCTCCTGTCTAATATGTTTCAGATTTTCAGCTTTGTTACATTTTTCTTGCTGGCTTGAACTCAGGGCCTTGTACTTTCCATAAGATTATTTTGCTCAAGTTGGTGCTCTACCATGTGAGCATCACTTCCTCTTCTGATTATTTGATGGTTAATTAAAGTTAACAGTCTCAGATGTTTCTACCCTGGCTGGTTTTGACCATAGCCCAACTTCCTTAGTAGCTAAGACTGCTGATGTGGCCCACTGGTGCCCCTTCAGTTCTGTTCTATTCTGTACAATGGAAGTGTTTGTTTTCCATTGGCCTATTATACTGTGCTGCCTGCTTTTCACTGGACTGTCTACTCAGAACAACACTTCTCCAGCAGTGTATCTGTATACTTCCACATTCTATGTATTTGTGTGTGATCTTACCGATACCTTCTTTTCTATTAGCTTAAAACTGTGAGATGTAGTTCCAGAGTTATATTAAAGTGCTCCTACAGATACCTTAAAGTCATCATCACAAAATGAAAATTATCTTTTCTCAAAAAAAAAAGAATTGCTTTTACTATTTCCACTAAAAAAATTGCAATCACTCAACAAATATCCAATTCTGGAAAAAAATGTCTACTAGCATTTTCTATCTCTGTAGAGAACTCTTTTCTTTGTAGTTTCACAGCTACTGCCTCAGTGTCAGTTTTCATTAGAATTGTTTTTGATCAGCATTTAACCATGTTACCCATGGGGAAAGCTAACCATTCTTTCTCTCATCTTAATAGTAATTGCATCCTTGTATGTTAAGCAATGCAATGTGTAACAGAGTCCATTTGGGGACACTCAATGCAACCTTAGCTGTCAATGAGAGGTGAATTTTATTATTTTAATTCCAGCATGAAAATGTGACAGAAAGATGTGGATCTCTTATAGTGAGGATGGAGGACACCATTACCATTTACCCTTGTACTTAGACATTACTACTCTATGGTTTATGGTAATTTCACTGACATAATGCATCCATCATCCACACTCCACTTTTGGAAGAATGTTGTAGATGTCCATTAAACTGTACCAACTCATGCTTAAAATACTTCTGTTTATTCCTATGGTATACAAACAAATCAAAAACTCTTTAGGTTGTTACTTATAATATTTTATTACATAATGCTTGCTTACGTTTTTTGGCTTCAACTCTATTCTCTCTTGTCAAGATCCCTTCTCAGATATATCAACAATACACAGACCTTTGAAAGGTCATGTGTGATTTTGGAAATTCTTCTTTGAACTGTTTTTTGGCTCCTTTAGGATCATCTGTGTTCTTTTATTAGTAGCTTTTGTTTCCTTTATTTAGAATTTACTATTTACCCCTATTATTGCTAGATAAAGAGAGATTCTTTAGATGAATAAAAAATGTCTTTTTTCATATCCTCAAGACTTTGCATGTTAATTGGAAAATATCAAATAATTTAAATTATTGATCAGAATTTATGTTGGCTCAATTCTCAAGAGAAGATTTTCTTTCCATCTAGAGCTCAGCTTCCTTTATTGGTCCATGAAGTGCTCATTCCTATGATACTATCTAATTTTCATAGCATGAAGTCCAATGGAACAGATGATTCACTGAGCTTTATTCAAGCCAGACATGGTGCTGAGCAATTTACACAAATCTGATTTCTTTACTTGGAAAATGAAATCTGTAATGACTGTTCTCAGTGATTTTTTGTAATAATTAATGACTTAATGTTCTGATTATTCTGTGTAATTTGTCCTTATAACTGAATGCTTGTACTGAAGGCATTTGTTTAAAGGAAGTTGATGTAAGACAAATCATTTTTTTTCAGTGAAAGTATTAATTTCATTTAGTTTTCACCTATGAATAATTTAAAAATGTTAGGCATTAAAGTGACACTTCAATTTTCATTGCACTTTAGTGAAAGAACCAGAGAACTAAGCACAATGAGCCATAACCTCCAGCGATTATGAATGCTTAACCAAGTACTCTCCTCATTAAGTGGATCAGTTATTTAAGCAGCTTAACTTAGTTGGTTCTCACTGATTGAACACACATTATCTATTTTGTGCATAGGAGCAATAAGAACTTCTAAGCATCTGAAAATTTCAATTCTAGGATAATTATTCAGATCATTATGAGCAATATGTTTACTGGCTTTTCTTCTAGTCAAAATGAATGGTAGAATGAAAATTCAACATCCTAGACTAATTAAAAAATGAATCCTACTAATAAAAATGGAAGCATTTTTCTATGAGTAATGGAATTGAGAAAAAATTAATAAGATGAAACATTCATTTATCTTGAATAAATAACCTAACATTATACTTCAAGATTCAGAAAGGGAGCAGATTAAACTAAAATACAGTAGAAGGAAAATAATTATAAATATCAGAGCAGATTCAAATGAGACGGATGAATCTAAGAATTTATACATATGTATAAATATTTCAAAATACCATGTTGTATATAAGACAACACAATTTTATATACAGATTGAAATAAAATAGGAAAATAGAATTAAACTTATAAAATAAGACTTGACATAAACACAAAGCTCATCTGGGAAATGCTGGGACACTTGTTTTAGGAAATATTTTTTGTTTTATTTTTGTTTTTTAAAAAACATATTATATTGTAAAAATACTGTACAGAGGGGTTACAGTTACATGAGTAGGATAATGAGTATATTACCTATCGAACATTATTACCCCCTCCTTTGTTTTTCCCTACTATCCCTTCCCTCCCTACCTTCCCAAATCCTCTACCTCACCTCACGAAATTGTAAAGTTCGTTTTCAATACAGTGTCATGTACATCTCAATTAGAGTGGATCAACTTGTATCCTTATTTAAACATTTTTATAACCCTTCCCCTCCACAAATTATAAAAATGTATGTACAAGATGCAGAGCATCAGAATCACATATAGTGAAAGCAGGGGATATATCATGGAGGGAAGAACATAAAAAATAAACATAAGAATCACATAGTGTATTATAAATACATTAAAAATAATAGCAAAAAAGAAAAAAAAAACACTTGTGTCCCTGACTTGTGGTTCATTTCTCTTAACATCATCTTAAATGGTCATATGTACATAGCTTTTGACATTTTATGCTTGTTCTAGACATGTACTAGTTATTGCATATAAGGGAAACCATGGAACCTGTGTTTCTTTGGGCTTGGCTTAAATGACTTAATATAATTTTTTCCAAGTCTTTCTATTTCCTAACAAATGGGGGCAATGCCATACTTTCTGCTGGAGGTATAGAATTCCATTGTGTATATATATCACGTTTTCTTAATCCATTCATCTACTGAGGGGCATCTGTGTTGGTTCCATATCTTAGCTGTGGTAAATAATGCTGTAATCAACATGTTTGTGCTGGTAACTTTGGTATGACCTTGTTTGTGATTGTTTGCGTAAATGCCCCAAAGTGGGATAGCTGGGTCATAGAGCAGCTCTATGTGGAGTCTTGTGAGGAACCTCCATACAGCAGTATGGGAATATTTTGAAAATTAAGGTATATACTCTCTTGCTTCCTTCCTACTAAACTCTTTTCTGCCTGAACAAAAAGGGACATATTAAAATTGTAATAAAGCTCCTTTCAAAAGAGGCTCACAAGGGAGCATTAAAATATTCTAAAGGAAAGTTACAAGACGTTTTCCATATTTTCCTAAAGAGGGGTATTTTTTAGGGATGCAACTAACAATTTTAATGTGGTAATTTGTGACACACGCCACTTTTTCAACTTCAAGAATTTTCAGCTACAGTCTTTCTTTAGATGCTCTGTCTGAGACTGTGTGACTAGACCTCACAACCCATAAAGACAGATATGTTCCAATGCAGGCATCCCTTTGTAATTACAGTACAATTTGAACAATAGAGGAACGGAGAAATTGACTGACTAGTATCCAAAGGGAAAAAAATTTGTTAAGGTTCTAATGTGCTCGCTCTTTTTCCATTCAGAATTCTTGACCTAGACTAGCAGTATTGGAAAATAATAATCTTTTAGCTGTAGTTGCAGACGGTACTGCTGTACTTGCATGCTTAAGTCCCTTAGCAGGACTTTAAGAAGTGTTTAATGACTCACATTTGTTTAAACTGGGAACAAAGCATCATCTTTACACACCAACACCACTCAGCAATGTTTCTCCAACCTTCACGTTTCCGGCTTCTTCTAGGTTTATAGGAGAAGGGATTCAAGTTTCAGCATTTGAGAACTGCCCATTATTTTTTTCTTTCTATTTTTTAATTGTGAAAATACTGTACAGAGGGGGTATAATTACATGGGCAAGATAGTGAGTACATTTCTTATCAAGCATTGCAGCCTCTTCTTTGTTTACCCTTCCCATCCCTTCCAATCCTCCCTCCGCCCCAACCCAATCCTCCCCCTCAAGTTGTAAAGTTCGTTTTTGACATGACAACTTGTACTTCTCATTGTTGCAACAGTTCCAACTGTATCCTTAGTTAAACGTCTTGTTTTTCCCCTACCCCTCCACAAATTATACCAACATCAAATACAGTGAAAGCATGGGTTATACTGTGGGGGAGGGACATACAAAGGAACAAAGAAATAATCTTATAATTGCATGAAAGAAAAATGCATGAAAAAATATTTAAATATATATCTAAGGGATCATTTTCCTAACACCACCGTATCGGACCTTTTCTGCTTGACTCATACATATACTAGATATTGCAAATAAGGAAAATCATGGGACCTATGTTCCTTTGGGATTGACTTACTTTACTTAATATAATTTTTTCCAAGTCTTTCCAATTCCTAACATATGGGGCCATGTCATTCTTTCTGATGGAGGCATAGAATTCCATTGTGTATATATACCACATTTTCTTGATCCATTCATCTACTGAGGGGTATCTGGGTTGGTTCCAGATCTTAGCTATGGTAAATAATGCTGCAATAAACATAGTTGTGCTGGTAGCTTTAGTGTGGTCTTGTTTGTAAACATTTGGATAAATGACCAAAAGTGGGATTGCTGGGTCATAAGGGAGCACTATGTGGAGTTTTTTGAGGAACCTCCATACTACTTTCCAAAGTGGTTGAACAAGTTTACACTCCCACCAACAATGAAGTAAAGTTCTCTTCTGTCCACATCCCCTCCAGCATCTGTTGTTATTAGAGTTCTTGATTTTTGCAATTCTAACTCGGTGAGGTGGTATCTCAATGTTGTTTTGATTTGCATTACTTTTATGGTTAGGGAGGTTGAGAATTTGGCCATCCTTCTTTCTTCTTCAGAGAAGTTTCTCTTTAAGTCATTAGCCCACCTATTTATTGGGCAGTAGTTTCTTTGGACATTTGTTGTTGGGGGATTTAATTTAATTTAATATTTTAGATATGAGACCCTTGTCCACTGTATGGCTAGTGAAGATCTTCTCCCAAACCGTGGGCTTTCTATTGATCTTACTAACTATGTCCTTTGCCATGCAGAAGCTCTGCAACTTCATGCAATCCCATTTGTCCAACATTTCTTTGATTTGTTGTTTTTCCGGGTCTCTACTCAGAAAATTTTGGCCTCCGCCAAGGAGACCTAGGGTTTCTCCTATTCCATCCTGTAACGTTTTCAGAGTGTCTGCTTTGACTCCTAGGTCTTTGATCCATTTGGAGTTTTTCTGGTGCAGGGTGATATATAGGGATCTAGCTTTAGTTTTCTACAAGTAGTTAACCAATTTTGCCAGCACCATTTACTGAAGAGGCTGTCTTTCTTCCATTCTATTTCTTTAGCTCCCTTATCAAAGATTAGATGGCTATAGGTCTTTAGGTTCATTTCTGGGTTTTCAATTCTATTCCATTGGTCCTGAGGTCTGTTCTTGTGCCAGTACCAAGCTGTTTTGATTACTATGGCTTTATAGTAGAGTTTGAAATTTGGTATTGATATTCCTCCAGCAGTGTTCTTTCCGTTGAGGAGTGTTTTTGCTATTCAGGGTCTTTCATTTTTCCATATGAATTTTTGGATTGCCTCTTGTATTTCCTTGAAGAATGAGGTTTGAATTTTGATATGTATCGCATTAAATTTGTAGATAGCCTTGGGAAGTATTGCCATTTTCACTATGTTAATCTTTCCATTCCAGGAGCATGGGAGTATTTCCCATTTTCTAAGTTCTGTTTTGATTTCCTTTTTCAAGTTTTTAAAGTTTTCATCATAGAGGTTCTTCACTTCTTTGGTTAAGTTAATTCCTAGGTATTTTATTTTTTGTGGGGCTATTACAAATGGAGTTGCTTTCCTAATTTCAGCCCCACGTTTCTTATTGTAGGCATAGAGAAAAGCCATTAATTTTTGAGGGTTAATTTAATACCCTGTTACTTTGCCAAAATTTTGAATCCGCTTGAGTAATTTGGGAGTGGAGTCTCTGGGATTCTTTAAGTACAAGATCAAGTCATCTGCAAAGAGGGAGAGTTTTATTTCTTCTTTCCCTATTTGGATCCCCTTTATGTCTGCATCTTGTCTTATTGCTGTAGTTAAGCATTCTAATACTAGATTGAAGAGAAGTGGAGAGAGTGGGCATCCTTGTCTTGTTCCTGAGTTAAGAGGAAATGGCTTTAGTTTTCACCATTAAGTATAATGCTGGCTGTAGATTTGTCATATAGAGCCTTTATTGTATTGAGGAATGTTCCATGGATTCCTAATTTTTCCAAAACCTTCATCATAAAGGGGTGTTGGATCTTGTCGAATGCTTTTTCTGCATCTATTGAGATAACCATGTGGTTCTTATCCGTGCTCCTCTTGATGTGATGCATAATATTAATTGATTCAGGTATATTGAACCAGATTTGCATCCCTGAAATGTATCCTGTTTGATCATGGTGTATGATTTTTGGATGAATTGTTGAAGTCGATTGGCCAAAATTTTGTTGGGAAGTTTTGCATCAATATTCATCAAAGAAATGGGTCTATAGTTCTCTTTCTTTGATGAGTCTCTGCCTGGTATATGGGATGAGGGTTATGATGGCTTCATAGAATGTGTTAGGTAGTGAACTTTCTCTTTCAATTTCATTGAAGAGTTCGAGGAGTATTGGTGTCAGCTCTGTTTTGAAGGCCTTGCAAAATTCCGCTGTAAAACCATCTGGTCCTGAACTTTTCTTAGCTGGGAGGTCTCTTATTGCTCTTTCTATTTCAATGCTTGATATGGGCCTGTTAAGATGGTTTAACTCATCTTGGTTTAGTGTTGGCATGTCAGTATTTTCTAGGAAAAGGTCCATTTCTGTCAAGTTCTCAAACTTATTAGCGTAAAATTTTTAAGAAGTATTCCCTTATAATGTTCTGAATCTTGGTTGTTTCTGTGATGATGTTTCCATTCTCATCTCTGGGTTTATTAATTTGGGTGTGTTCTCTTCTTTTGATAAGATTTGCTAAGGGTCTGTCAATTTTGTTAAGTTTTTCGAAGAACCAACTCTTTGTTTTGTTGATTCTTAAGGGTCTGTCAATTTTGTTAAGTTTTTCGAAGAACCAACTCTTTGTTTTGTTGATTCTTTCTATAGTTTTTTTGGATTCTAATTCATTTAATTCTGGTTTAATTTTAATTATTTCTTTCCGTCTACTGGATTGGGGTTTATCTTGCTGCTCTTTATCGAGGAGGTTTAGATGTGTCATTAAATTGTTTTTTTCAGATCTCTCCAATTTGTTGATGTAGGAGCTCAGAGCTATAAACTTGCCTCTGAGTACCGCCTTTGCTGTGTCCCAGAGGAGCTGGTAATTTGTGTGTTCATTTTTGTTGAATAGCATGAACATTTGAATTTCCTTTCTAATCTCTTCCATGACCCACTCATAATTCAGCAGTGTGTTGTTCAGCCTCCATGTGATACCGGACTTTCTTTGGTGGCTTTAGGTGTTGAGTTCTAATTTTAATCCCTTGTGGTCTGAGGGAATGCAAGGTATAACTTCAAAGTTTCTGAATTTAGACAAGTTTTCTTTGTGACCTAAAATGTGGTCTATTTTAGAAAATGATCCATGTGCTGCTGAGAAAATCGTGTATTCTGATGCTGCTGGGTAAAATGTTCGGTAGATGTCTGTTAGGTCTATTTGATCTATGCAGCTGTTTAGATCTGCGGTTTCTCTGTTGAGTTTTTGCCGAGTTGATCTATCTCGTGGGGAGAGTGGTGTGTTAAAATCCCCAACAATTATTGTCTTTGGATCTATATGGGATTTGAGGGAAAGTAGTGTTTCTTTGAAAAATTTGGGTGCTCCATTGTTTGGCGAATAGATATTTAGAATTGTAATATCCTCCTGAAGGAGAGATCCCTTAATTAGTATGTAGCACCTTTTTTATCTCTTCTTACGAATTTTAATTTGAAGTCTATTTTATCTGATATTAGGATTGCAACTCCCGCCCGTTTATGGGGGCCGTTTGCTTGGTAGATTTTGTTCCGGACTTTGACATTGAAGATGTTTTTGTTTTTACGGGCAAATGTGACTCCTGCAGGCAGCAGAGAGAAGGGTCTTGATTTTTCATCCCACTAGACAGTCTATGTCGCTTAATTAGAGAGTTAAGTCCGTTAATGTTAAGAGATAGGCTGAGAGTTATTTGGGAGTTCCTGCCATGTTATCCACCTTCTTGGGGGCTGCAAAAACTGGGTTCTTCCTATGGGTCTTGGATTCTCAGTTTGGGTGCAGTTTCTTGGCCTTTATTGTGGTCTTGTTGGCTATCTATGTGTAGGACATCTTTAAGAATCTTTTGTAGGGCTGGTTTGGTGGAGATGTATTGTTTCAATTTTTCTTTGCTATGGAAGGTTTTTATTTGAGCTTCAGTTATGAAGGAGAGTTTAGCTGGGTTCAGTATTCTTGGTTGATAGTTGTTTGTTTTTAGGGCATGGCATACATCATTCCAGGGTCTTCTTGCTTTGTTTGTCTCTGCTGAGAAATCTGAGGTGATTCTAATTGTTTTCCCTTTATATGTGCTTAATCTTTTCTCCTTGACAGCTTTAAGGATCTTTTCCTTGGTCTGAGTTGATCTTGTGTGGATTATAATGTGAAGGTGGGTTGTCTAGTCCTCAGTTTTTTGACACGCAAATACTGTCCATCCAAGATTATGGACGGTATTTGATATATCAGGCTCTAAGTAGTCCATGCTTGTTTTCAGCCGAATGACCTCTGCCTGAAACACTCATAATTAGGTTCTTAGTTATTGCAATATAAGAGCATTTCCCTACTTTCAAGGCTTCTTAGGAAGAATTCCAGAATCTTGCTACCGGCAGGCCTCCAGTTGTTCCGGGTTACCATCTCCTTGTAAATCCTCCGTGGTTTCTTGTACACCGGTGAAGTTTGGCAAGGTTACACAGTTTGAATTGATGCAGAATTTTGCCTGCGAAGCTCTGCCTTGGTTGCAATCATTCAGACGTGGCAGCCAGATTTGCTTGTCTCCGTAGGATACTGCCAGCTGACTGGGAATATCTGCCTCCTGTTTTTGTCACCTAAGTGCTACTGATTAAAGCTTTTACGGCGACACTCAACTCAACCTGAGCAGTAAGTTGAACCTCTACTTATGGAACTCTGTTAAAGTTTGAGAACCAGACCTCAGTTGTTTTGGAAGTGACCAACCTCCATCCATTGCTAGGGATTGCACTGGATATATCAGACACTTAGTAGTCTATGGTTGTGTTCAGTCCAAGGACCTCTGTGGGGAACATGCAGAATCAGGTTCTGAGTTATTGCAACCGAAGTGCATTTCACTACTTTCAAGTCTTCTTAGGATGTATTCCTGATTCTGGCAACTGGCAGGCCACCGGGTTCATATCTCATTGTAAATGCTCAGTGGTTTCTGCAGTGGTTTCAAGCATTCAGAAGTGGCAACCATTTGTGCTTGTTCCCCTAGGATGCTGGTAACTGACTCGGAATATCTGCTTTCCATTCTTCCCACGTGAGTCTTACTGATCAGAGCTTTTACGACTACACTCTCTTCACCCTAAAGAGCAAGTAGAACCTCTACTTATGGCACTCTGTTAAAGTTTTTAGAAGCAGACCTCAGTTGTTTGGGATGCGGCCACTGTGCATGCATTACTATGGATGGCACTGGATATATCTGGCTCTAATTAGTCCACGGTTGAGTTTAGCAGAATGAACTCTGCAGGGAACACTCAGAATGAGGTTCTGAGTTGTTGCAACAGAATAGCATTTCACTACTTTCAAGTCTTGTTAGGACGAATTCCAGACTCTGGCACCGGCAGACCGCCAGTTGTTCCAGGTTAATATCTCCTGTAAATATTCTGTGGTTTCTTCTACACCGGTGAAGTTTCTCAAGGTTACGCAGTTTGAATTGCTGCACAATTGTGCCTGCAAAGGTGTGCCGTGGTTGCAAACATTCAGACGTGGCACGCAGATATGCTTGTCCCCGTAGGACACCTCCAGCTGAAGGGGAATATCTCCTTCCCATTCTTCTTACCTGAGTGCTACTGATTACAGCTTTTACGGCTACACGCTACTCAATCTGAGGAGTAAGTTGAAACTCTACTTATGGCACTCGGTTAAAGTTTGAGAACCAGACCTCAGTTGTTTGGAACGCGACCAACGTCCATCCATTGTTAGGGATGCCACTGAAAATATCAGGCACTAAGTATTCCACGGTTGTGTTCAGCCAAATGACCTCTGTCGGGAACATGCAGAATCAGGTTTGAGTTATTGCAACAGAACAGCATTTCACTACTTTCAAGTCTTCTTAGGAAGAATTCCAGATTCTGGCACACGGCAGGCTGCCAGATGGTCCAGGTTCATATCTCCTCGTAAATCCTTAGTAGTATCTTCTACACACCTGAAGTTTGGCAATGGTACTCAGTTTGCATTACTGCAAAATTGTGCCTGCAGAGCTCTTGCAGTGGTTGCAAGCACTCAGAAATGGCAGCCATTTGTGCTTGTCCCCTAGGATGCTGCCAGCTGACTGGCAATATCTGCTTCTGGTTCTTCCCACCTGAGTGTTACTGAAATGAGCTTTTACGACTACACTCTCTTCACCCTGAGGAGTAAGTTGAACCTCTACTTATGACACTGTGTTGAAGTTTTGAGAAGCAGACCTCAGTTTTTTGGGATGTGACCACTGTCCATCCATTACTATGGTCAGCACTGCATATATCAGGCTCTAATTAGTGCCCAGATGTATTCAGCGGAATAACCTCTCCTGTGAACACTGAGAATGAGGTTCTGAGTTATTGCAACAGAAGAGCGTTTCACTACTTTTAAGGTTATTTAGGAAGAATTCCAGAATCTTGATGCCGGCATTCCTCCAGATGTTCCAGGTTAACATCTCCTTGTAAATCCTCCATGGTTTCTTCTACACCCGTGAAGTTTGACAGAGTTACCCAGTTAGCAATGCTGTACAATTGTGGATGCAGAGTTCTGTCGTGCTTGCAAACATTCAGACGTGGCATCCAGATAGGCTTGTCCCCGTAGGACGCTTCCCGCTGACTGGGAATATCTGCTTCCCGTTCTTCTCATCTGAGTGCTACTGATTCAGGTTTTACGGCTACACTCTACTCAACCTGAGGAGTAAATTGAACCTCTACTTATGGCACTCTGTTAAAGTTTTGAAAAGCAGACCTCAGTTGTTTGGGACATGACCAACATCCATTCATTGCTAGGGATGGCAAAGATATATCAGGCTCTAAGTAGACGACGGTTATGTTCAGCCGAATGACCTCTGCCGGGGAAACGCAGAATCAGGTTCTGAGTTATTGCAACAGAACAGCATTTCTGTAAGTCTTAGGAAGCAATCCATATTATGGCAGCCTGCAGGCTGGCCGTTGTTCCCGGTTCATATCTCCTTGTAAATCTTCAGTGTTGTCTTCTACACGCCTGAAGTTTGGCAATGTTACTCAGTTTGCATTACTGCACAATTGTGCCTGCAGAGCTCTGCAGGGTTGTAAGCACTCAGAAGTGGCAGCCATTACTGTTTAACCCCTAGGATGCTGCCAGCTGACTGGGAATATCTGCTTCCCGTTCTTCCCACGTGTGTCTTACTGATTAGAGCTTTCACGACAACACTCTCTTCACCCTGAGGAGAAAGGTGAACCTCTACTTATGACACTGAGTTGAAGTTTTGAGAAGCAGACCTCAGTTGTTTGAAACGCGACAACTGTTCATCCACGACTATGGACAGCACTGGATATAACAGGATCTAATTAGTCCACGGTTGTGTTCAGCCGAATGACCTCTGCCGGCAACACTCTGAATGAGGTTCTGAGTTATTGCAACAGAAGAGCGTTTCACTACTTTCAAGGCTTTTTTGGAAGAATTCCAGAATCTTGCTGCCGGCAGGCCTCCAGCGGTTGCGGGTTAACATTTCCTTGTAAATCCTCGGTGGTTTCTTCTACACCCATGAAGTTTGGCAAGGTTATGCATTTTGTATTTCTGCACAATTGTGCCTGGAGAGCTCTGCCATGGTTGCAAACATTCAGGCGTGGCAGCCAGATTTGCTTGTCCCCTTAGGACACTGCCAGCTGACTGGGAATATCTGCTTCCCGTTCTTCTCTCCTGAGTGCTACTGATTACAGCTTTTAAGGCTAAACTGTACTAAACCCGATGAGTAAGCGGAACCTCTACTTATGGCACTATGATAAAGTTTTGAGAACCAGACCTCAGGGGTTTGGAACGCGACCAACGTCCATCCATTGCTATGGATGCCACTGGATATATCAGGCTCTAAGTAGTCCACGGTTGTATTCACCCGAATGACCTCTGCCAGGAACATTCAGAATCAGGTTCTGAGTTATTGCAAGAGAACAGCGTTTCACTACTTTCAAGGCTTCTTAGAAAGAATTCCAGAAACTTGCTTCCTTCATACCTCCAGGTGTTCCGGGTTAACGTCTCCTTGTAAATCCTCTGTTGTTTCTTCTACACCCTTGAATTATGGGAAGGTTAAATAGTTTGCATTGCTGCAAAATTGTGCCTGCAGAGCTCTGCCACGGTTGCAAACATTCAGACATGGCAGCCAGATAGGCTTGTCCCCATAGGACAGTGCCAGCTGAATGGGAATATCTGCTTCCTGTTCTTCCAACCTGAGTGTTACTGATTAGAGCTTTTAAGACTACACTCTCTTCACTCTGAGGAGTAAGTTGAACTTGTACTTATGACACTGTGTTGAAGTTTTGAGAAGCAGTCCTCAATTGTTTGGGACACGACTACTGTCATTCCATGACTATGGATGGCACTGGATATATCATGCTCTAATTAGTCCATGGTTGTGCTCAGCCTATTGACTTCTGCCGGGAACACTCAGAATCAGTTTCTGAGTTGTTGCCACATAAGAGCATTGCACTACTTTAAAGGCTTCTTAGGAAGAATTCCAGAATCTTGATGCCCTCAGGCCCCCAGGTGTTCTGGTTGAACATCTCCTTCTAAATCCTCAGTGGTTTCTTCCACAGACGTGAAGTTTGGCAAGGATACACAGTTTGCATTGCTGCACAATGGCTCCTGCAGAGCTCTGCCGCAGTTGCAAACATTCAGACATGGCAGCCAGATAGGCTTGTCCCCATAGGACACTGCCAGCTGAGTGGGAATATCTGCTTCCCATTCTTCTCACCTGAGTGCTGCTGATTACAGCTTTTACCTCTACATTTGACTCCACCTGTGGAGTAAGTTGAACCTCTACTGACGGCACTCTGTTAAAGTTTTGAGAACCATACCTCAGTGGTTTGGGACACGAACAACGTCCATGCATTGCTAACGATGGCTCTAAGTAGTACAAGGTTGTGTACAGCCGAATGACCTCTACCAGGAACATGCAGAATCAGGTTCTGAGTTATTGCAAAAGAACAGCGTTTCACTACTTTAAAGTCTTCTCAGGAAGAATTCCAGATTCTGGCACCCGGCAGGCCGCCAGGTGTTTCAGGTTCACATCTCCTTGTAAATCCTCCATGGTTTCATCTTCACGCCTGCAGTTTGGCAATGTTACTCAGTTTGCATTCCTGCACAATTGAGCCTGTAGAGCTCTGCGGTGGTTGTAAGCACTCAGAAGTGGCAGCCAGTTCTGCTTGTCCCCCTAGGATGGTAACAGCTTACTGGGAATATTTGCTTCCAGTTCTTCCCACCTGAGTGTTACTGAGTAGAGCTTTTACAACTATACTCTCTTCTCCCTGAGGAGTAAGTTGAACCTCTACTTACGACACTGTGTTGAAGTTTTGAGAAGCAGGCCTCAGTTGTTTGGGACGTGACCACTGTCCATCCCTTAATCTGGACGGCACTGGATACATAAGGCTCTAATTAGTCCATGGTTGGGTTCCCGTCGAGAGACCTCAGACGAGAACACTCAGAATGAGGTTCTGAGTTATTGCAACTTAAGAGCTTTTCACTACTTTCAAGGATTCTTTGGAAGAATTCCAGAATCTTGCTGGCAGCAGGACTCCAGGTGTTCCGGGTTAATATCTCCTAAATCCTCTGTGGTTCCTTGTACACCCATGAAATTTGGCAAGGTTACACAATTTGCATTGCTGCACAATTGCGCAGGCAGAGCTCTGCCACAGTCACAAACATTAAGACATTTCAGCCAGATATGCTTGTCCCTGTAGGACACTGCCAGCTGACTGGGAATATCTGTTTCTCTATCTTCACACTTGAATGCTACTGATTACAGCTTTTACAGCTACACTGTACTCAACCTGCAGATTAAGTTGAACCTCTACTTATGGCTCTCTGTTAAAGTTTTGAGAATGAGACCTCAGTTGTGTGGGATGCGACCAATGTCCATCCATTGCTATGGATGGCACTGGATATATCAGGCTCTTAGTAGTCCACGGTTGTGTTCAGCCGAATGACCTCTGCCGGGAACATGAAGAATCAGTTTCATGATGGTATAATTTGTGGAGAGGAAGGGGGAAATTAATTTAAAAAAAGAAAAGATGGAGCACTAAGAACTTCGGGACCTTGAAACATTTTTAAGGCCCCGAAGCAATGAGGTCTTTACTCCTCCCCCAAAGGAGGAACAAGCCCCATAGAGAAATTGGCAGCACCAATCTTTCCCAAGAAGCTCTGGTCTGCATCCTAGAAATAGCAAAAGTATCTCTTACTGTCTACAATCACAGTTTCAATTTTTTTTCCTTACCACTGTGAGGGCTGAAATGTTTTTGAGAACTCAGGATGTTAACGACAAGATAGAGCACTCAAAACTTCGGTGAGGTAAACAATGTTTTACGGTGCCCAAGTTCTGAAAGGTCTACAATTCCTCAAAGGATATACAAGCCACTAAAGAGAAATAGACAGCATCGTTCTATCACAGACAACTGCAGTCTTCATCCTAGCAGGGCTGAAAGCCCATTACACTGTCTACAGCGAGTTCAGTATGCGAAAGAATGTTTGAGTAAAGCAGAGAAGGACAGATAAGGTGATGTTCGGGAAATAAACCCTAAGATATGTATTCAAAAGTTTTCTTTTTCTTACATGAGATTGTTTATAACACACTTATAAGAATATTTCTTTGTTGCTTTGTAATTCCCGCCCCCACCGTATAACCCCTGCTTTAACTGGATATCCTGTCGGTATAGTTTGTGGAGGAGAAGGGGAAAAACAATTCGTTTAAATAGGGATACAGGTGGACCCATTGGAACAATGAGATGTACAAGTGGTTATGTCTTAAACGAACTTTATAAATTTGGTTGAGGGGGGTAGGGGAAGCGGGGAGGATTGTGTGGGGGGCAGGAGTGGGAGGGGAAGAGATGGAAAGGGGAAACAAAGGAGGACGTTACAATAGTTCATATAAAATATACTCATCATCTTGCCCATATAATTGTAACCCCTCTATAGTGTATTTTCACAATAAAATATAAGTAAATAAACAAATAAATAAATATTAAAAAAGAAAGGATGATGCACACAAAATTTGGGGACCTTGAAACACTTTTAAGTCCTCCCAGCAATGAGGGCTTTACTCCTTCCCCAAAGGAGGGACAAGCCTCAATAGAGAAATTGACAACACCAATCTTTCCCAAGAATCTCTAGTCTGCATCCTAGCAAGTCCTAAACTGTCTCATACTGTGACAATCACAGGTTCACTGTTTTTTCCTTACCACTGGGAAAGCTGAAAGGTTTTTGAGATCTCAGGATGTAAACCACAAGATAGAGCACTCAGAACTTCGGTGAGGTAAACAATATTTTATGGTGCCCAAGTTCTGAATGCTCTACTATTCCTCAAAGGTGATATAAGACACTAAAGAGAAATAGACAGCATCATTCTATCATAGGCAACAGAGGTCTGCATCATAGCAGGGATTAAAGCCCTTACACTGTCCACAGTAACAAGTCCCAATTTTTTCCTTGCATTTCAGGGAGAGCTGACCAGTATTTGGGAGCTCAGGATGAAAACAACAAGATAGAGCACTGAGAATGTGGGGAACTCAAAACAGAATTACTTTATGGCGTCAAGGTTCTAAATGCTCTATACCTTCCAGTAGGAAAGACCAGCCCCCAAAGAGAAATATACAACATCGTTCGGTCACTAGCAGCCCCTGTGTGCATCCTGACAGGGTGCAATGCCCCTCTTGGTGTCATTATCCGCAGGTCAATATTTTTTCCTTGCAATTTTGGGAGAGCTGTCCAGGGTTTGGGAACACAGGATGCAAACAACAAGAAAGGTCTCTCAGAATTTGGGGAAAATAAAGAAAATTGTTTTAAGGTCTCCAAGTTTTGAGTGCTCTAAACTTTTCCCAAAAGAGAGACAAGCCACTAAGGAGAAATAGAAAGCATCGTTCTGTCCCAGGCAACTGTGTTCTGAATCCAAGCAGGGCATAGTGGCCTTTGCACTTTCCACAGTAAACAGTCCAAACTTTGTTCTTCCAATTCTGGGAGAAGTGACCAGTGTTAGGGAGCTCCGATACAAATGAAAACATAGAGTACTCAGAACATAGGGACCTTAAAACAGTCTTAAGGACCCCAAGGAAGGAGGGCTCTACACCTTCCCCATGGAAGAGACAGGCCTCCAAAGAGAAATTCGGTATCACCAGCCATAGGTCCAAAGTCTTCTTTGAAATATTGGGAAAGCTGAGGAGGTTTTGAGAGCACAGGATGCAAATAACAAGAAAGAGCACTCACAACTTGTGGACCTTACAATTGTTTTAAGGTCCCCAAGTTGTGCGTGCTCTACACCTTCCCCAAAGCAGAGAAAAGCCGCTAAATTGAAATAGACTGAATTTTTCTCACCCAGGCAACTCTGGTCTGCATCCCTCAGGGCTTAATGCCCCTCACACTGTCCACAGAGACCAGTCCATTTTTTTTTGCAATTCTGCGTGAGCTGACACGTGTTAGCGATCTGAGGATGCAAACGACAAGATAGAGCACTCAGAATTTGGTGACCTTAAAACAGTTTTAAGGTCCCAAAGTGAGGAGGCTCTACTCCTTCCCCAATGGAGAGACAAGCCTCCAAAGAGAAATGGACAGCACCGACCTTTGCAAGAAGCTCTAATCTACATCCTAGCAAGACTGAAAGTGCCTCATACTGTCCACAATAACAGGTCCAATTATATCCCTTGCAATTCTGGGAGAGCTGAAAAATGTTTGGGAGTACAGGATGCAAACGACAAGATAGAGCACTCAGAAATTCAGCGCCTTAAAACAAAATTGTTTTTCAGGGCTCAAATTCTGAATGATCTACACCTTCCCTAAAAGAGAGAAAAGCCACTAAATAGAAATAGACCGCATCTTTCTAACCCAGAAAACTCCGGTCTACATCCTAGCATGGCTGAAAGCCCCTTACACAGTCCACAGTAACCAGTCCAATTCTGAGAGAGGTGACCAGTGTTATCGAGTTCAGCATGCAAACGAAAGTTTGAGTAAAGCAGAAAAATCAGATAAGCTGATTTTAGGGAAATGAACCCTAAAATATGTATTGAAATGTTTTTTTTTCTTTCATGCCATTTTTATAACACATTTATAAGATTATTTGTTTGTTGCTTTGTAAGTCCCTCCCCCACAGTATAACCCCTGCTTTCACTGGATTTCAGGTCGTTATAATTTATGGAGGGGAAGGGGAAAAACAATTCGTTTAAATAGGGTTACAGGTGGATCCATTGCAACAATGAGTTGTACAGATTTTTATGTTGAAAACGAACTTTACAACTTTGGTGCCGGGGGGCGCAGGGGGCGCGGGGATTTTGGGTGGGGGGCAGGCGGAGGATCTGAAGAGATGGGAAGGGGAAACAATGGAGGACATTATAATACTTTATAAAAAATTTACTCATTATCTTGGCCATGTATTTGTAATCCTTCTGTACGGTTTTTTCACCTTAAAAATTAATAAAATAAATTTTTAAAAAAAGAAAAGATGGAGCACTCAGAACTAGGGGACCTTGAAACAATTTTAAAGCCCCCATGCAATGAGGGCTTTACTCCTTTCCCAAAGGATGGACAAGCCTCCATAGAGAAATTGACAACACCTATCATTCCCAAGAAGCTCCCGTCTGCATCCTAGCAAGACAGAAAATGTCTCATACTGTCTACAATCACAGGTTCAATTTTTTTCCTGACCACTGGGAAGGCTGAAATGTTTTTGACATCTCAGGATGTAAACTACAAGATAGAGCACTCAGAAGTTCGGTGAGGTAAACAATATTTTATGATGCCGAAGTTCTGAATGCTCTACAATTCCTCAAAGGAGATATAAGCCACTAACGAGAAGTATACACCATCGTCTATCACAGGCAACAGAGGTCTGCAACCTAGCAGCGCTTGAAGCCCCTTACACTGTCCACAGTAAGACGTCCCAATTTTTTCCTTGCAATTCAGGGAAAGCTGACCAGTGTTAGAGAGCTCAGGAAGAAAATGACAAGATAGAGCACTGAGAATGTGGGGAACTTAAAACGGAATTGTTTTATGGTGCACAAGTTCTGAATGCTCTATACCTTCAAAAAGGAAAGACCAGACCCCAAAGAGAAATAGACAACATACTTTGATCTCTAGCAGCCCCTGTGTGCATCCTGGCATGGTTCAAAGCACCTCTTGGTGTCATCATCCGCAGGACAATATTTTTTCCTGGGAACACAGGAAGCAAACAACAAGAAAGAGTTCTCAGAAATTGGGGACCATAAACAAAATTGTTTTAAAGATGCAAAGGACAAGATAGAGCACTCAGAACGTCGGCGCCTTAAAACATTATTTTTTTTTTTTTTACGGTGACCAAGTTCTGAATGCTCTACACATTCCATAAAGGAACGACAGGATACTAAGGAGAGTTAGACAGAATCATTCTATCCCAGGCCACTTCGGTCTTCTTCCTCTATCCCTTTCATAATGAAGAGACAAGCCACCAAAGAGAAATAGACAGCATATTTCAGTCTCTCGTAGGTCCTATGTGCATCCTGGCTTGGTTCACTTCACCTCTTGGTATCATCAGCCGTAGGTCAAAAGTTGTTCTGAAATATTGGGAGAGCTGAGCATGTTTTGGGAGCTCAGGGTGAAAATGACAAGATAGAGGACTGAGAACTTGGGGACCTTAAAATAAAATTGTGTTAAGATCCCTAAGTTCTGAGTTCTCTACCTGTTTCCCAAAGGGGAGACAAGCCGCTGAAGAAAACTGCGGTCTGCATCCATCAGGGCTTAATGGCCCTCATACTGTCCACAGAAAGGAGTCCAATTGTTTTTCCAATTCTGGGAGAGCTCACCAGTGTTAGCGACCTAAGCATGCAAATGACAAGACAGATCACTCAGAATTTGGTCACCTTAAAACAGTTTTAAGGTCCCAAAGTAAGGAGGCTCTACTCCTTCCCCAATGGATAGTCAAGCCTCCAATGAGAAATTGACAGTACTGACCTTTGCAAAAAGCTCTACTCTACATCCTAGCAAGACTAAAAATGCCTCATACTGTCTACAATATCAGGTCCAATTATATTACTTGCAATTCTGGGAGAGCTGAAAATTGTTTGGGAGCTCAGAATTCAAATGACAAGATAGAGCACTCAGAACTTCAGAGCCTTATAACAAACTTGTTTTTCATGGCTCAAATTCTGTATGTTCTACACCTTCCCCAAGGGAGAGACAATCCGCTAAATAGAAATTGACAGCATCTTTCTAGCCCAGGCAACTCTGCTCTGCATCCTAGCAGGGCTGAGAGCACCATACACTGTCCACAGTAACGAGTCCATTTTTTTTCTTCCAATTCTAGGAGAGCTGACCAGTGTTAGCGAGTTCAGCATGCAAACGAAAAGAGAGATCACTGAAAACATGGGGACCTTGAAACAATTTTAAGGCCCCCAAGCAATGAGAGCTTTGCTCGTTCCCCAAAGAATGGACAAGCCTCCACAGAGAAATTGACAGCACCAATCTTTTCCAAGAAGCTCTGTTCAGCATCTTAGCAAGACAGAAAGTGCCTCATACTGTCTACAATCACAGGTTCAATTATTTCCTTACCATTCTGGGAGAGCTGAAATGTTTTTGCGATCTCATGATGTAAACAACAAGATAGAGCACTCAGAACTTCGGTGCGGTAAACATTATTTTATGGTGCCCTAGTTCTGAATGCTCTACAATCCACCAAAGGATAGACAAGCCTCTAAAGAGAAATAGACAGCATCATTGTATCACAGGCAACTGCGGTCTGCATCCTACCAGGGTTTCAAGCCCCTTAAACTGTCCACAGTAACAAGTCCCAATTATTTCCTTGCATTTCTGGGAGAGCTATCCACTGTTAGGGAGCTTAGGATGAAAATGACAAGATAGAGCACTGAGAATATGGGGACCTTAAAATAAAATTGTGTTAAGGTCCTTAAGTTCTGAGTGTTGTACACCTTTCCCAAAGGGGGGAGAAGGGGCTAAAGACAAATAGACAACATCTTTCGTCTCAGGCAACTTCATTCAGCATCCTAGCAGGGCTTAAAGCCCCTTGCACTGTCCACAGTAACCAGTCCAATTTTTTTTCTTCCAATTTTGGGAGAGCTGACTAGTGTTAAGGAGCTCAGTATGCAAATGACAAGATATAGCACTCAGAACTTGGGGAGCTTAAAACAGTTTTAAGGCCCCCAAGGAAGGAAGGCTCTACACCTTCCCCAAAGGAGATACACATATTTCAGAAAAATTCACAGCACCCATCTTTCCCAAGAAGTTCTCTGCATCCTAGCAAGACTGCAAGTGCCTCATTCTGTCTACAATAACAGGTGTAGTTTTTTTCCTTTTAATTCTGGGAGAAATGAAAAATGTTTGGGAACTCAGGATGCAAATGACAAGATAGAGCATTCAGAACTTCGGCGCCGTAAAACAAAATTGTTTTTCAGGGCTCAAATTCTGAATGATCTACACCTTTCCCAAAGAAGAGACAAGCCGCTAAGTAGAAATAGAACTCATCTTTCTATCCCAAGCAACTGTGGTCTGCATCCTAGCATGGCTGAAAGCCCCTTATACAGTCCACAGTAAACAGTCCAATTTTTTTACTTCCAATTCTGGGAGAGCTAATGAGTGTTAGCGAGTTCAGCATGCAAACCAAAGTTTGAGTAAAGCAGAGAAAGTCAGATAAGGTGATGTTAGGGAAATGAACCCTAAGATGTGTATTCAAAAGTTTTCTTTTCTTTCATGCGATTGTTTATAACACATTTATAAATTTATTTCTTTGTTCCTTTGTAAGTCCCTCGCCCACAGTATAACCCCTGCTTTCACTGGATTTCATGTCGGTATAATTTGTGGATGGGAAGGGGAAAAACAATTCTTTTAAATAGGGATACAGGTGGACCCAGTGAAACAATAAAATGTACAAGTCATTATGTTGAAAATGAACGTTACAACTTTGGGGCGGGGGGGCAGAGGGAACGAGGAGGATTCAATGAGGGGCAGGAGGAAGATGGGAAGAGATGGGAAGGGGAAACAGAGGAACACATTACAATACTTTATAAAAAATGTACTCATTACCTTGCCAATGTAATTGTAACCCTTCTGTATAGTATTTTCACGATAAAAAAATGAATAAATAAATTTTTAAAAAAAGAAAACATGAAGAACTCAGAACTTGGGGACCTTGAAACAGTTTTAAGGCCCCCAAGCAATGAGGGCTGTACTCCTTCCCCAAAGGAGGGAAAAGCCTCCATAGAGAAATTGACAGCACCAATCTTTCCAAGAAGCTCTGGTTTGCATCCTAGCAAGACAGAAAGTGTCTCATACTGTCTACAATCACAGGTTCAGTTTTTTTGCTTACCACTGGGAGGGTGGAAAAGTTTTGATATCTCAGGATGTAAACGATAAGAGAGATCACTCAGAACTTTGGTGAGGTAAACAATAGTTTATGGTGCCCAGGTTCAGAATGCTCTACAATTCCTCAAAGGAGATACAAGCGACTAAAGAGAAATAGACAGCATCGTTCTATCACAGGCAACAGCGGTCTGCATCCTAGCAGGGCTTAAACCTCCTTACACTGTCCCCATTAACCAGTCCCAATTTTTTCCTTGCAATTCTGGGATTGCTGAGCAGTGTTAGGGAGCTCAGGATGAAAATGACAAGATACAGCCCTGAGAACTTGGGGACCTTAAAACAGAACTGTTTTTTTGGCATCTCAGTTGTGAATACTCTACACCTTCCATAATGAAAAGACAAGACACCAAAGAGAAATAGACAGCATATTTTGTTCTCTAGTAGCTCCTAGGTGCATCCTGGCATGGTTCATAGCCCCTATCGGTATCACCAGCCATAGGTCAAAACTTTTCTTTGAAATATTGGGAGAGCTGAGGAGGTTTTGGGAGCACAGGATGCAAATAACAAGAAAGAGCACTCACAACTTGGGGACCATAAAAGGTTGTTTTAAGGTCCCCACGTTGTGAGTGCTCTACACCTTCCCCAAAGAGAGAAAAGCCACTAAATAGAAAAATAGACTGCATTTTTCTGGCCCAGACAACTCTGGTCTGCATCCGTCAGGGCCCCTCACACTGTCCACAGAGACCAGTCCAATAATTTTCTTCCAATTCTGGGAGAGTTCAGGATGGAAACGACAAGACAGAGCAATCAGAATTCGGTGACCTTAACACAGTTTTAAGGTCCCAAAGTGAGGAGGCTCTACTCCTTCCCCAATGGAGAGACAAGCCTCCAAAGAGAAATGGCAGCACCAACCTTTCCCACTAAGCCCTAATATACATCCTAGCAATACTGAAAGTGCCTCATACTGTCAAAAACAATAGGCCCAATTATATTCCTTGCAATTCTGGGAGAGCTGAAATGTGTGTGGGAGCACAGGATGTAAACGACAAGATAGAGCACTCAGAAATTCGGCACCTTAAAACAAAATTGTTTTTCAGGGCTCAAATTCTGAATGATCTCCACCTTCCCCAAAAGAGAGACAAGCTGCTAAATAGAAATAGACCGCATCTTTCTAGGCCAGAAAATTCCGGTCTGTATCCTAGCATGGCTGAAAGCCCGTTAAACTGTCTACAATATCAGTCCAATTTTTTTAAGGAATAATTTTTTATTGTGAAAATACTATACAGAGGGGTTACAATTACCTAGGCAAGATAGTGAGTACATTTCTTATCAAACATTGTAGCCTCCTCCTTTGTTTACCCTTCCCATCCCTTCCCAGCATTCCCCCCGCCGTCAACCCAATCCTCCCCCCTCCACCAAAGTTGTAAAGTTCGTTTTCAAGTTGACAACTTGTGCTTCTCATTGTTGCAATGGGTCCACCAGTATACTTATTTAAATGACTTGTTTTTCCCCTTCCCCCCCACAAATTATACCAACGTCAAATAAAGTGATAGCAGGGGTTATACTCTTGAGGAAGGACATACAAAGCAACAAATAATCTTATAAAAGCGTTAGAAACAAATACATGAAAGAAAAAAAATCATTTAAATACATATCATAGGGTTCATTTTGCTAACATCACATTATCGGACCTTTTCTGCTTGACTCATACATATACTAGATATTGCAAATAAGGGAAACCATAGGACCTATGTTTCTTTGGGTTTGGCTTACTTCACTTAATATAATTTATTCCAAGTTTTTCCATTTCCTAACAAAAGGCGCAATGTCATTCTTTCCGATGGAGGCATAGAATTCCATTGTGTATATATACCACATTTTCTTGATCCATTCATCTACTGAGGGGCATCTGGGTTGGTTCCAGATCTTAGCTATGGTAAATAATGCTGCAATAAACATAGTTGTGCTGGTAGCTTTAGTGTGATCTTGTTTTTAAACATTTGGGAAAATGCCCAAATGTGGGATTGCGGGGTGATAGGGGAGCTCTATGTGGAGTCTTTTGAGGAACCTCCATACTACTTTCCAAAGGGGTTGAACAAGTTTACACTCCTACCAACAATGAAGTAAGGTTCCCTTCTGTCCACATCCCCTCCAGCATCTGTTCTTATTAGAGTTCTTGATTTTTGCCATTCTAACTGGGGTGAGGTGGTATCTCAATGTTGTTTTGATTTGCATTTCTTTTAGGGCTAGGGAGGTTGAGAATTTCTTCATATTTCTATTGGCAATCTTTCTTATTCTTCAGAGAAGTTTCTCTTTAAGTCATTAGCCCACTTATTTATTGGGCAGTTGTTTCTTTGAGGATTTGTTGTTGGGGAATTTAATTTTTTGAGTTCCAAGTATATTTTAGATATGAGACCTTATCCGTTGTATGGCTAGTGAAGAACTTCTTCCAAACTGTGGACTTTCTAATGAACTTGATAGCTATGGCTTTTGCCATGCAGAAGCTCTGCAACTTAATGCAATTGCATTTATCCAACCTTTCTTTGATTTGTTGTGTTTCCGGGTCTCTATTAAGAAAATTTCGGCCATCGCCAAGGAGACCTAGGGTTTCTCCTATTCCATCCTGTAATGTTTTCAGAATGTCTGTTTTGACTCCGAGGTCTTTGATCCATTTGGAGTTGATTCTGGTTCAGGGTGATATATAAGGATCTAGCTTTAGTTTTCTACAAGTATTTAACCAATTTTGCCAGCACCATTTACTGAAGAGGCTGTCTTTTTTCCATTCTATTTTTTAGCTCCCTTACCGAAGATTAGATGGCTATAGGTCTGTAGGTTCATTTCTGGGTTTTCAATTCTTTTCCTTTGTTCCTGAGGTTTATCTTGTGCCAGTACCAAGCTGTTTTGATTACTATGGCTTTATAGTAGAGTTTGAAATATCGTATTGATATTCCTCCAGCAGTGATCTTTCTGTTGAGGAGCGTTTTTGCTATTCGGGGTCTTTTATTGTTCCATATGAATTTTTGGATTGCCTCTTCTATTTCCTTGAAGAATGAGGTTGGAATTTTGATAGGTATCACACTGAATTTATAGATATCCGTGGGACATATTGCCATTTTCACGATGTTAATCTTTCCAATCCAGAAGCATGGGAGTTTTTCCCATTTTCTAAGTTCTGTTTTGATTTCCTTTTTCAAGTTTTTAACGTTTTCATAATACGGGTCCATCACTTCTTTGGTTAAGTTAATTTCTAGGTATTTTATTTTTTGTGGGGTTATTACAAATGGAGTTGTTTTCCTAATTTCAGCCCCACGTTTCTTATTGTTGGCATAGAGAAAAGCCATTAATTTTTGAGGGTTAATTTTATACCCTGCTACTTTGCCAAAGTTTTGAATCAGCTTGAGTAATTTGGGAGTGGAGTCTATGGGATTCTTTAAAAAAAATATCATGTCTTCTGCAAAGAGGGAGAGTTTTATTTCTTCTTTCCCTATTTCGATTCCCTTTATGTCCGCACCTTGTTTTACTGCTGTAGCTAGGCATTCAAATACTAGGTGGAAGAGAATTGGAGAGAGTGGACATCCTTGTCTTGTTCCTGAGTTAAGAGGAAATGGCTTTAGTTTTTCACCATTAAGTATAATGCTGGCTGTAGGTTTGTCCTATACAGCCTTTATTGTATTGAGGAATGTTCCATGGATTCCTAATTTTTCCAAAACCTTCATCATAAAGTGGTGTTGGATCTTGTTTTTCTGCATCTATTGAGATAACCATGTGGTTGTTATCCTTGCTCCTGTTGATGTGAAGAATAATATTAATTGATTTGT
>PVHN010002022.1:51666-106276 GCA_004024685.1 Dipodomys stephensi
CATCCCTGAAATGAATCCTGTTTGATCATGGTGTATGATTTTTTGGATGAATTGTTGAAGTCGATTGGCCAAAATTTTGTTGAGAAGTTTTGCATCAATGTTCATCAAAGAAATGGGTCTATAGTTCTCTTTCTTTGATGAGTCCCTGCCTGGTTTTGGGATGAGGGTTATGATGGCTTCATAGAATGTGTTCGGTAGTTAACTTTCTCTTTCAATTTTATTGAAGATTTGGAAGAGTATTGGTGTGAGCTCAGCTTTGAAGGCATTGTAGAATTACGCTGTAAATCTATGTGGTCCTGGACTTTTATTGGCTGGGAGGTCTCTTATTGCTGTTTCTATTTCAATGCTTGATATGGGCCTGATTAGATTGTTTAACTCATCTCCTTTTAGTTTTCGCATGTCAATATTTGCTAGGAAAAGGTCCATTTCTGCCAAGTTCTGAAACTTATTAGCATAAAGTTTTGAGAATATTAATTTATACTGTTCTGAATCTTGGTTGTTTCTGTGGTGATGTTTCCATTCTCCTCTCTGAGTTTATTTAATTGAGTGTGTTATCTCCTTTTTCTGATAAGATTTGCTAAGGGTCTGTCAATTTTGTTAATTTTTTCGAAGAACTAACTCTTTGTTTTGTTGATTCTTTCTATAGTTTTTTGGATTCTAAGTCATTTAATTCTGATGTAATTTTAATTATTTCTTTCCATCTCCTGGATTGAGGTTTATCTTGTTCTTTTTCAAGGAGGTTCAGATGTGTCATTAAATTGTTGGTTTCAGATCTCTCCATTTTGTTGATGTAGGAACTCAGAGCTATAAACTTATCATTGAGTACCGCCTTTGCTGTGTTCCAGAGGAGCTGGTAATTTGTCTGCTCATTTTTGTTGAATAGCATGGACATATGAATTTCATTTTTAATCTCTTCCTTGACCCACTCGTGATTCAGCAGTGTGTTTTTCAGTCTACATGTGTTACGGAACTTTCTTTGGTGGCTTTTGGTGTTGAGTTCTAATTTTATACCCTTGTGCTCAGAGGGAATGCAAGGTATAGCTTCAATGTTTCTGATTTTGGACAAGTTTGCTTTGTGGCCTAAAATGTGCTCTATTTTAGAAAATGTTCCATGTGCTGTTGAGAAAAACGTGTCTCCTGATGCTGCTGGGTGAAATGATCGATAGATGTGTGTTAAATCTAGTTGATCTACACAGCTGTTTAGATCTGCGGTTTCTCTGTTGAGTTTTTGCCGATTTGATCTATCTAGTGGGGAGAGTGGTGTGTTAAAATCCCCAACAATTAACGTCTTTGGATCTATGTGGGATTTGAGGGAAAGTAGTGTTTCTTGGATAAATTTGGGTGCTCCATTGTTTGGCGAATAGATATTTAGAATTGAAATATCCTCCTGAAGGAGCGATCCCTTAATTAGTATGTAGCGACTTTCTTTATCTCTTCTTACAAATTTTAATTAGAAGTCTACTTTATCTGATATTAGGATTGCAACTCCCGCCCGTTTATGGGGCCGTTTGCTTGGAAGATTTTGTTCCAGCCTTTAACATTGAAGATGTGTTTGTTTTTAGGGGCAAGATGTGACTCCTGAAGGCAGCTGATACAAGGATCTGGTTTTTTAATCCAACTAGACAGTCTGTGTCGCTTAATTTGAGAATTAAGTCCCTTAATGTTAGCAGATAGGACTGAGAGGTATTAGGGAGTTCCTGCCATATTATCCACCTTCTTGGGGCCTGGGAAAACTGGGTTCTTCCTATGGTTCTTGGGAAAAACAAGTTGTTTAAGGATACAGGTGGACCTGTTGCAACAATGAGAAATACAAGTTGTCATGTCGAAAACGAGCTTTACAAAGTCCTTGTGGTGCGGGAGGGGGGGAGGGAGATTGCGTGGGGGGAGGGGGGAGACTGGGAAGGGATGTGAGGGGTAAACAAAGAGGAGGCTGAAATGCTTGATGAGAAATATATGCATTATCCTGCCCTTGTAATTGTAACCTCTCTGTACAGTATGTTCACAAATAAAATTAAATTAAATTAAATTTAAAAAAAGAATCTTTTATAGGACTGGTTTGGTGGAGATGTATTGTTTCAATTTTTCTTTGTATGGAAGGTTTTTAATTGGCCTTCAGTTATGAAGGAGAGTTTAGCTGGGTACAGTATTCTTTGTTGATAGTTGTTTGTTTTTAGGGCATGGCATACATCGTTCCAGGCTCTTCTTGCTTTGATTGTCTCTGCTGAGAAATCTGAGGTGATTCTAATTGGTTTCCCTTTATAGGTGATTGATCTATTCTCCTTGACAGCTTTAAGGATCTTTTCCTTGGTCTGAATTGATCCTGTGTTGATTATAATGTGACGGTGGTATGGCATATTCTGGTCTGGTCTATTTGGAGTTCTAAAAGCTTCTTGTATCTGAATAGGCCTATCTTTTTGCATGTTTGGGAAGCTCTCTGCTAGGATCCTGTTAAACAAGTTTCCTAGACCATTCACTTCTGTTTCTAGGTGCTCCTCTACACCTATTATCCTTAGATTAGGCCTTCTGATGGTGTCTTCCAAGTGTTGGATAGATTTCTCATATTTCTTGGACTTGTCTTGGATGGTTGTATGTTCTTTGTCTATAATATCTAGGCTGTCTTCAATCCTCGAGATTCAATCTTCTGCATGGTCTAACCTGCTGTCAAGACTATGTACTTTGTTTTTTATTTCTTTTCCTTCTTGTTGGTCAGCTTTGGTGGCTTCAAATTATTTGTTGAAGTTTTGTTTTAGATCTTGTATGAACTTCTTCACTTCCTTAATTTGGTGTTCAGTGTTTATTCTCAAATCACTTACTTGATTATGGTTTCCTTGGACTCCCATTCCTTCTGTTGGGTTCCATTTAGCATTCCCTTTATGGTCTCCCTGACTTCCTTCAGTTCTTTGTTAATCGATTCCATGAATGCCTTTAGTGATCTTTGTGTATACTCATCCTGCTCTCTCAATTCCTGTATTACTTTTTGCTTAGCTTCCTCCCATTCATGACATTCCTGTAGTTCTCTTTGAGTGTTCTTAGCTAGTTCGTGCCATTCCTGCCTTTCCCTTTGAGTATTCTCAAGCTGTTCACGCAAATCCTGTATCAGTTTTTGAATAGCTTCCTCAGGCTCATGATATTCCTGTAAAAACCTTTGGATTGCCTCCTCTCTCTCCCTATCATGCTCATACAGAGTCCTTTGTGTGTTTTCAATGTTTTAATTTATCATGTTTGCCAGCAGTGTTTGTAGAGCTATTTGGGAACTCTCCTCTGGATTATTCATTATCTGTTCTGTCCCCTGATTATCATGAGTGGGAGTTGAGATACCCGGACTTGCCATTTTTCTTGTGTTTTTCCGGCTTACTCTGCTCATTTGGGATGAAAATAACACCAGTTTTGTGCTAGAACACTAACTTAAGGCAAGCATCAACCAAAGTCTGTATTTGCACAGTCAATTGTCTGCAGATACAATCTAGTTCAACAGATTCATCTATTCAACATGAAACAACTATATATTAATGGGCTAAGAACCACAAAGAAGAATTTGGTAAACCAGAAATTATTAGGTTTAGGAAGAGATGTGGGTAAAAAATAGGAATAGAGTGATGTGGGAGGGCACAGGAACAGTTAACTTAACTAAGTCCTAATCTCAAAGCAGGAAATAGGTTGGGTAGGATGAAAGTAGATAGAGAGAAAAAGGAAGAAAGAGAAAGGGAATAAAAGAGACCAGAAAAAATAGAAAGGTAATAATGAAAAGCATTATGCAAACTCAAAAACAATCTATTCAGAGAAGAACGTGAATATATTGAGAGAAGGGGAGGGATATAAAGGAGATGTGAAAAACTTAAAAATAAAAACACTTAAAATATTATATAGGTATAAAGAGGTAATACTGCTATTAAGGAATTTAAGTCTCAGAGGTTTTGAATTGAGTAACAAATTTGTGGATGAAGTGTGTACATAATGCGGGATAGGGTCTAATAATCAACTACGGGTTTATCTGAGGATGTGCAGAAGAACAATTAAGTCACATAAAGGAGAACGAAAGAGAGCAAAAGGTAAAAAGGCTAAGAAAGAAAAAAGATCAGAAGTTCAGTAGAGCTAAACAAAAAACAAAGCAAAAACAAAAAAAAGAAAGAAAAATGCACACAAACTTATAGCCCTAAAATAAAATTCTAAGAGGAACAAAAATTACTAGAAAACATTTTTTTTCAAAAAAGGTAAAAATTAAAGATTAAAAAACTTTTTATAGAAGGTACCAAAAAAAAATTTCTTTAATTTTTTGGGGGGAGGGGTGGGAAAAATCCTGTATCTCCCTTGTGTCCGTAACCTGGCTCTTGTTGGAGTCTCTGGTCTGCCTGGGTTCCTGTGGCTTATTTGGCTACTTAAGTCAGTTTCTTTGAACCGGCAGAAAAATGCTCTGTGATCCTCCTCCCAGGTTAGTTCAATGGGAGAGAGATCTGCTTTCAGTATCACAAAAGAGAGAGATGGCTTTTTCCTCAAGTTTGGAGATGCTGTGATGAGGCTAGGTTCTGGGTAGATTTGAGGCCTTTCAGCAAACTGTAGCTTTTCCACGAGGCTGGTTTGTGAGAAACTCACAAACCCAGCCTGGAGCCACTCTCAGGGTTTCTGTTTACTGAATTTCAGTTGATTGTCAAGGCTGCTAAAGGGAGGGGCAGCCTCTGGCTCTGATTTTACGGTGAAGAAAGCCACACCTGGGGCTGGCGCCCGAGCTGGACGACATTTCCCTGGGTGGAGCTGAGTCTGTGATGTCAGGTTAGGCTCTTGTGACGTGCTAGATGACTCCAGATTTATTCCAAGGCCTGAGTTGGAGCTAGCAGCTCCGCCGAGCTTTGTCGGTATCCAAGATGGAGATCACCGGTACTGGGGGTAGGGAGGGGTGACCTTTCCTCCTCTGCTCCCTGAGAAGGAGTGAGGACATAAGTGAGTCTTGGTTCCTGGGTCATCTCTGGTCTGCGAACTGCAGGATGAAGATGTCTGCTCCTTGTCGGTTCTTGCTGGTGTTGAGTGGAATCAGCTCACCCTCCGCATCTGGCTCCTTCGTCCCAGACTCTCTGTGATTCAGGTAGTGCGGCTGCAGTCTCCACCACCACCGCAGCCTCTACCACGGCGGCTGCTGGCAAGTGCTCAGGGTTGTCTCCTTGCCTGTATTTTCTCTCTCTGGCCTAACTCTCTGTCCTGTGAAGGCACACTTGGTGTGATTTTCTGGCTTAGGACTCTTCACTGGAACTCTAAAACTGCTTTCTATGCAAGAGCTTGTTTAGCCTCCAGCTTCTCCTCCGCCATCTTCCTGGAACCAGAATTCCAGATGTTTGTAGCTGGCAGGCCACCAGGTGTTCCAGGGCAATATCTCCTTGTAAATACTCCGTGGTTTCTTCTACACCTGTGAAGTTTGGCAAGGGTGTGCAGTCTGCATTGCTGCACAATTACGCCTGCAGAGCTCTGCCGAGAGTGCAAACATTCAGACGAGGCATCCAGATATGGTTATCCCCCTAGGACACTGCCAGCTGACTAGGGATATATGCTTCCCATTCTTCTCAACTGAGTGCTACTGATTACGGCTTTTGCGGCTACAGTCTACTTAACCTGAGGAGTAAGTTGAACCTCTACTTATGGCACTCTGTTAAAATTTTGAAAACCAGAGCTCAGTTGTTTGGGACGCGACCAACGTCCATCCATTCATGGATGGCACTGGATATATCACTCTCTAAGTAGTCCACGATTGTGATCAGCCAAATGACCTCTGCCGAGAACATGCAGAATCAGGTTCTGAGTTATTGCAACAGAAAAGCGTTTCACGATTTTAAAGTTTTCATGGAAAGAATTACAGATGCTTGCAGCCAGCAGGACACCAGGTGTTCCAGGTCAATATCTCCTTGTAAATCCTCAGTGGTTTCTTCTACACCAGTGAAGTTTGGCAATGTTACTACGGTTGCATTACTGCACAAGTGCGCCTGTAGAGCTCTGAAGTGGTTGCAAGCACTCAGTAGTGGCAGCCATTTGCGCTTGTCCCCCCAGGATGCTGCCAGCTGATTGGGAATATCTGCTTCCCGTTCTTCCCACCTGAGTGTTACTGATTAGAGCTTTTAGGACTACTCTCTCTTCACTCTGATGAGTAAGTTGAACCTCTACTTATCACACTGTGCTGAAGTTTTGAGAAGCAGACCTCAGTTGTTTGGGTCACGACCACTGTCCATCCATGACTATGGACAGCACTAGATATATCAGGCTCTAATTAGTCCACGGTTGTGTTCAGCCAAATGACCTCTGCCTGGACACCCAGAATGAGGTTCTGAGTTATTGCAGCATAAGGGCGTTGCACTCCTTTCCAGGCTTCTTTGGAAGAATTCCAGAATCTTGTTGCCGGAAGACCTCTAGTTATTTCGGGTTAACATCTCCTTGTGAATCCTCAGTGGATTCTTCTAAACCCGTGTAGTTTGGCAAGGGTAAGCCCTTTCCATTGCTGCAAAATTGCGCCTGCAGAGCTCTGCTGCAGTGGCAAACATTCAGACGTGGCAGCCAGATATGCTTCTCCCCGAAGGACACTGCCAGGTGACTGGGAATATCTGCTTCCCGTTCTTCTCACCTGAGTGCTACTGATTACAGCTTTGACGGCTACACTGTACTCAACCTGAGGAGGAGGTTGAACCTCTACTTATGGCATTCTGTTAAAGTTTTGAGAACCAGACCTCAGTTGTTTGGACCGTGACCAACGTCCATCCATTGCTATGGATGTCACTGGATATACCAGGCTCTAAGTAGTCCACGGTTGTGTTCAGCCGAATGACCTCTACCGGGAACAAGAAGAATCAGGTTCTGAGTTATTGCAACAGAAGAGCGTTTCACTACTTCCACGTCTTCTTAGGAAGAGTTCCAGATTCTGGCATCCGGCAGGCCTCCAGGTGTTCCGGGTACATGTCTCCTTGTAAATCCTGAGTGGTTTCTTCTATACACCTGAAGTATAGCAAGGTTACTCAAATTTCATTACTGCACAATTGTGCCTGCAGAGCTCTGCAGTGGTTGCAAGCACTCAGAAGTGGAAGCAATTTGTGCTTGTCCCCGTAAGATGTTGCCAGCTGACTGGGAATATCTGCTTCCTGTTCTTCCCACCTGAGTGTTACTGATTAGAGCTTTTACGACTACACTCTCTTCACCCTGAGGAGTAAGTTGAACCTCTACTTATGACACTGTGTTGAAGTTTTGAGAAGCAGACCTCAGTTTTTTGGGACGCGAACAGTGTCCATCCATTGCTATGGATGGCACTGGATATATAAGGCTCTAAGTAGTCCACGGTTGTGTTCAGCCGAATGACCTCTCCCGGGAACATGCAGAATCAGGTTCTGAGTCATTGCAATAGAACAACGTTTCACTACTTTCAAGTCTTCTTAGGAAGAATTCCAGATGCTGGCAGCCGGCAGGCCGCCTGGTGTTGCGGGTCCATATCTCTTTGAAAACCCTCAGTGGATTCTTCTACACGCCTGACGTTTGGCAATGTTACTCACTTTGCATTATGACACAATTGAGCCTGAAGAGCTCTACAGTGGTTTCCAGCACTCCCAAGAGGCAGCCATTTGTGCTTGTCCCACAAGGATGCTGGCAGCTGACTGGGAATATCTGCTTCCCATTCTTCCCACCTGAGTGTTACTGACTAGAACTTTTATGACCTAACTATCTTCACCCTGAGGAGTAAGTTGAAGTTCTACATATGACACTGTGTTGAAGTTTTGAGAAGCAGACCTCAGTTGTTTGGGACACGACCACTGTCCATCCAATACTATGGATGGCACTGTATATATCAGGCTCTAATTAAACCACGGTTGTGTTCAGCGGAATGACCTCTGCTTGGACCACTCAGAATGAGGTTCTGAGTTATTGCAACGTAGGAACGTTTCACTCCTTTCCATGATTCTTAGGAAAATTCCAATAACTTGCTGTCGGCAGGCCTCTAGCTGTTCCGGGTTAACACCTCCTTGTAAATTCTCCCTTGTTTCTTCTACACCTCTGAAATTTGGCAAGGGTATGAAGTTTGCATTGCTGTACAATTGCGCCTGCAGAGCTCTGCCATGGTTGCAAACACTGAGACGTGGCAGCCAGATATCCTTGTCCCCGTAGGACACTGCCAGCTGACTGGAAATATCTGCTTCCTGATCTTATCACCTGAGTGCTACTGATTACAGCTTTGACAGCCACTCTCTACTCAACCTTAGGAGTAAGTTGAACCTCTATTTATGGCACTCGGTTAAAGTTTTGAGAACTAGAACTCAGTTGATTGGAACGCGACCGACGTCCATCCATTGCTATGGATGACACTGGATATATCAGGCTCTAAGTAGTCCACGGTTGTAGTCAGCCGAGTGACCTTTGCCAGAAACAAGCAGAATAAGGTTCTGAGTTATTGCAACAGAACCGCTTTTCACTACTTTCAAGTCTTCTTAGGAAGAATTCCAGATTCTGGCAGCCGGCAGGCCGCCAGTTGTTCCCGGTTCATATCTCCTTGTAAATCCTCAGTGGTTTCTTCTACACGCCTCAAGTTTGGCAATGTTACTCAGTTTGCATTACTGCACAATTGCACCTGCAGACCTCTGCAGTGGTGGCAAGCACTCAGAAGTGGAAGCCCTTTGCGCTTGTTCCCCTAGGATGCTGTCCGCTTACAGGTAATATCTGCTTCCCTTTCTTCCCACATGAGTGTTACTGATTAGTGTTTTTACCACTACACTCTCTTCACCCTTAGGAGTAAGTTGAACCTCTACTTGTGACACTGTGGTGATGTTTTGAGAAGGAGACCTCAGTTGTTTGGAACGCGACCACTGTCCATCCAATACTATGGACGTCACTAGATATATCAGGCTCTAATTAATCCACACTTGTGTTCAGCCTAATGACATCTGCCCGGAACACTCAGAATGAGGTTTTGAGTTATTGGGACATAAGTACGTTTCACACCTTTCCATGCTTCTTAGGAATAATTCTAATATCTTGCTGCCTGCAGGCCTCCAGCTGTTCCGGGTTAACTTCTCTTTGTAAATCCTCCGTGGTTTCTTTTACACCTGTGAAGTTTGGAAAGCGTATGCAGTTTGCATTGCTTCACAATTGTGCCTGCAGAGCTCTGCTATGGTTGCAAACAGTCAGAATTGGCAGCCAGATATGCTTGTCCCCGTAGGACACTGCCAGTTGACTGGGAATATCTGCTTCCTGTTCTTCTCACCTGAGTGCTACTGATTACAGCTTTTATGGGTACACTCTACTTCACCTGAGGAGTAAGATGAACCTCTACTAATGGCACTCTGTGAAAGTTTTGAGAACCAGACCTCAGTTGTTTGGGACATGACCACTGTCCAACCATGGCTATGGATGGCACTGGATATATCAGGCTGTAGGTAGTCCATGGTTGTTTTCAGCCAAATGACCTCTGCTAGGAACATTCAGTATGAAATTCTGAGCTATTGCAAAATAAGAGCGTTTTACTCCTTTACAGGCTTCTTAGGAAGAATTCCAGATTCTTGCTGCTGGCAAGCCTCCAGGTATTCTGAGTTAACATCTCCTTATAAATCCTCCGTGGTTCCTTCTACACCCGTGAAGTTTGGCAAGGGTATGCAGTTTTCATTGCTTCAAAATTTCGCCTGCAGAGCTCTGCCACCATTGTAAACAGTCAGACATGGCAGCCAGATATGCTTGTCCCCATAGGACACTGCCAGCTGACTGGGAATATATGCTTCCCATCGTTCTCAACTGAGTGCTACTGATTACAACTTTTACAGCTACACTCTACTCAACCTGAGGAGTAAGTTGAACCTCTACTTATGGCACTCTGTTAAAGTTTTGATAACCTGACCTCAGTTGTATGGGAAGCGACCAATGTCCATCCATTGCTATGGATGGCACTGGATATATTAGGCTCTAAGTAGGCCACGGTTGTGTTCAGCCAAATGACCTCTGCCGGGAACATGCAGAATCAGGTTCTGAGTTATTGCAACAGAACCGCTTTTCACTATTTCAAGACTTCTTTGGAAGAATTCCAGATTCTGGCAGCTGGAAGGCTGCCAGGTGTTCCGGGTACATATCTCCTTGTAAATCCTCAGTGGTTTCTTCTACACACCCTTAGTTTGGCAATGTTACTCATTTTGCATTACTGCACAATTGCACCTGCAGTGCTCTGAAGTGGTTGCAAGCACTCAGTAGTGGCAGCCATTTGTGCTTATCCCCCTGGGATGCTGCCAGCTGACTGTAAATATCTGCTTCCCGTTCTTCCCACCTGAGTGTTACTGGTGAGAGCTTTCACAACTACTCTCTCTTCACTCTGAGGAGTAAGTTGAAACTCTACTTATGACACTGTGTTGAAGTTTTGAGAAGCAGAGCTCAGTTGTTTTATGACACCACCAATCTCCATCCATGACTATGGAAGGCACTGGATATATCAGGCTCTAATTAGTCCACGGTTGTGTTCAGCCGAATGACCTCTGCCGGGAACACCCAGAATGAGGATCTGAGTTATTGTAACATAAGTTCGTTGCACTCCTTTTCAGGCTTCTTTGGAGGAATTCCAGAATCTTGTTCCCGAAAGGCCTCTAGTTATTTCGGGTTAACATCTCCTTGTGAATCCTCCGTGGATTCTCCTAAACCCGTGAGTTTTGGCAATGGTACGCCGTTTGCATTGCTGCACATTTGCGCCTGCAGACCTCTGCTACGGTGGCAAACATTCAGACATGGCAGCCAGATATGCTTCTCCCCATAGGACACTGCCAGTTGACTGGGAATAGATGCTTCCCGTTCTTCTCACCTGAGTGCTACTGATTACAGCTTTGACGGCTACACTACTCAATCTGAGGAGCAAGTTGAACCTCTATTTATGGCACTTTGTTAAAATTTTGAGAACCAGACCTCAGTTGTTTGGGACGTGAACAATGTCCATCCATTGCTATGGATGGCACTGGATATATCAGGCTCTAAGTAGTCCACGGTTGTGTTCAGCCAAAAGACTTTTGCCGGGAACATGCAGAATAAGTTCTGAGTTATTGCAACAGAACAGCATTTCACTCCTTTAAAGTCTTCTTAGGAAGATTTCCATATTCTGGCATCTGGCAGGCCTCCAGGTGTTCCGGGTGCATATCTCCTTGTAAATCCTGAGTGGTTTCTTCTATACACCTGAAGTTTAGCAAGGTTACTCACTTTTCATTATTGCACAATTGTGCCTGCAGAGCTCTGCACTGTTTGCAAGCACTCAGAAGTGGCAGCCATTTGTGCTTGTCCCCCAAAGATGTTCCCAGCTGACTGTGTATATCTGCTTCCCGTTCTTCCCACCTGAGTTTACTGATTAGAGATTTTACGACTATATTCTCTTCGTCCTGAGGAGTAAGTTGAACTTCTACTCATGACACTATGTTGAAGTTTTTAGAAGTAGACCTCAGTTGTTTGGGACACGACCACTGTCCATCCATTACTATGGATGGCACTGGATATATCAGGCTCTAATTAGTCCACGGATGTGTTCAGCCGAATGACCTGTGCTGGGAACACTCAAAATGAGGTTCTGAATTATTACAATATAAGATCATGGCACTCCTTGTCAAGGCTTCTTAGGAAGAATTCCAGAATCTTGTTGCCGGCAGGCCTCCATGTGTTCCCAGTTAACATCTCCTTGTAAAACCTCCCTGGTTTCTTCTATACCCATGAAGTTTGGCAAAGGTATGCAGTTTGCATTGCTGTACAATTTCGCCTGCAGAGCTCTGCTACGGTTGCAAACATTCAGACATGGCAGCCATATATGCTTGTCCCCGTATGACACTGCCATCTGACTGGGACTATCTGCTTCTCGTTCTTCTCACTTTAGTGATACTGATTGCAGGTTTCACGGCTACATTCTACTCAACCTGAGGAATACGTTGAACCTCTACTTATGGCACTCTGCATAAGTTTTGAGAACCAGACCTCAGTTGTTTTTGATGTGAAAAACGTCCATCCATTGCTATGGATGGCACTGGATATATCAGGCTCTAAGTAGTCCACTGTTGTGTTCAGCCTATTGACCGCTGCTCAGAACATGCAAAATCAAGTTCTGAGTTATTGCAACAGAACTGCGTTTCAGTACTCTCAAGTCTTCTTAGGAAGAATTCCTGATTCTGGCAGCTGGCAGTCTGCTAGTTGTTCAGGGTTCATATCTCCTTTTAAATCCTCAGTGTTTTCTTCTACCCGCCTTAAGTTTGGCAATGTTACTCAGTTTGCATTACTGCACAATTTTGCCTGCAGAGCTCTGCAGTGGTTGTTTGGGACGGGACCACTGGCCATCCATTACTATGGATGGCAATGGATATATCAGGCTCTAATTAGACCACGGTTGTGTTCAGCCGAATGACCTCTGCCAGGACCACTCAGAATTAGGTTGTGAGTTATTGCAACATGCCACGCCTACTCCGGTGGAGTCTGCTTAGCATGGGAAACCTGCTTTCAGACCTGACAATGGGGCTTCACAGAAGCCTATCTCTGAGAATGGGACTTCACCGAAGTCTACCTCAGAGAATGGAGCTTCAAAGAGGCCTATCTCTGAGAATCGGACTTCACCAAAGTCTACCTCAGAGAATTGGGCTTTAAAGTGGCCTACCTCCTGGAAATGCTGGCAAGCCCCTGGGAAAGATGTGTTTCTGTTCCTGTTTTTCTTTTCTTCACTGTACAGGAGTGCCTATTAATCTTTTACTGTTCCTGCTGCTTATTTTACTTACTCATGCTCAACGTTCCCTTACTCAAGGCTCTTTCTTGGAAGTGTTGATGACTCCAACATCCGATGTGTGTCCTGAGAATATGACTAACTCACCAGTGTTAAGGGCTACCCTGAAAACCCCTCTTATGTAGGCTAGTAGACAAGTCATAAGTAAATATAAAAGTATTGGGGGTTTCATAACGTCACTTCAGCAAAAGGAATTTTTTGTAAGAGATTTACAAGAAGCTGTAGGCATGACTAGAGCAGAAAGAGTGTATGGCTATTGGAGACTTCCCTTTAATCCTAAAGCATATAAAATAGACTCATATAGATATCCTGTAGATAAGAAAGAGTTAGAGGGATATTTAGACCAAAAGCTAAATAATATTCCTAAAAGGTTGGTAGATGGAAGGTGGCAATGGCTTATCAGAGGAAAATGGTTGGATCCTCCATTATCTAGAGGACCCCAGAGACTTCCCCTAGATCAATAGCCTTTTACGGGTGTGTATGATAAGGATGGCAACCGTTAGAGAAACTCTTAGGAGAAAGAACTTCCTATTACACTCTTTCATTTACTGAGAGACTTGCGAGATCTAGGCCTCCTTGGTGCTTACTATTAAAGAAGGAACAAGAAAGATCTTATGAGACAGTTAAGGCCTCTATAGAAAAGAGTAAACGATTATATGATAGGGTCACAAAAAAGACACTATGATCTTAAATTTGATATATGGCCAGATTTAACTAAGTATACTGAATATCATGATTTTTGGCCACAAACTGGGGACCCTCTAAAGAATGGCAAAGAAGCACAATTGCTTTAAAAAGATTTAAAACGTATAAAGTACAAAACTAAATAAAAGTAACTATGAAATACTAGAGTTCATGCCAATCTGTTCAGAACCTTGCCCATATGCTCTGGTTAATGGTTAATTGGTGATAAACATCGAAACCCATTGTATTTCTTAAAAATAGAGGTAAAGCTGAAAACAAGTGCCTGTCATCATAGCTCGTCATGCAAAAAACAATATCAGGCGACCAGCTCGTGACCACCAAGAACGAAGACTTGCAACAAGATTGTGTAACTTTTTGCCCTTTCTCATGGAGACTTTTGCTATAAAAGCTTGTTATCCTCTGCAAATAAATAGAACTCAGCATTCACTCCTCTTGTGTGTGAGTTGTCAGTTTGCCATCTCCCCACCTATTCCAGTTCCTCCACTCGGTGTCCTCTGTCGTCCCGACAGAGCCAGTCTGCGGCAGCAACATAAGAGAATTGCACTCCATTCCAGGCTTCTTAGGAAGAATTCCAGAATCTTGCTGGTGGCAGGCCCCCAGGTTTTCCAGGTTAACATCTCCTTGTAAGTCCTCCGTGGTTTATTTTTCATATGTGAAGTTTGGCAAGGATATTCAGTTTGCATTGCTGCACAATTGAGCCTGCAGAGCTCTGCTGCGGGTGCAAACATTCAGACGTGGCAGACAGATATGCTTGTCCCCGTAGGACACTGCCAGCTGACTGAGAATATCTGCTTCCCGTTCTTTTCACATGAGTGCTAATGATTACAGTGGTTTCTTCTACACCAGTGAAGTTTGGCAATGTTACTCAGCTTGCATTACTGCACAATTGGGCCTGCAGAGCTCTGCAGTGGTTACAAGCACTTAGAAGTGGCAGCCATTTGTGCTTGCCCCCCTAGGATGCTGCCAGCTGACTGGGAATATCTGCTTCCCATTCTTCCCACCTGAGTGTTACTGATTAGAGCTTTTACGACTATACTCTCTTCACCCTGAGGAGTAAGTTGAACCTCTACTTATGACCCTGTATTAAAGTTTAGAGAAGCAGAACTCAGTTGTTTCGGACACGACAACTGTCCATCCATTACTATGGATGGCACCGGATATATCAGGCTCTAATTAGTCCACGGTTGTGTTCAGCCGAATGACCTGTGCCGGGAACACTGAGAATGAGGTTCTGAGTTATTGCAACATAAGAGCATTTCACACCTTACTTAGGAGGGATTTCAGAATCTTGTTGCCTAAGGGCTCCAGGTGTTCTGGGTTAACATCCCCTTATAAATCCTCCTAGGTTTCTTCTACACACGTGAAGTTTGGCAAGGGTACACCTTTTGCATTGCAGCATAATTGCGCCTGCAGAGCTCTGCCGCGGTTGCAAACATTCAGCCGTGGCAGCCAGATATGCTTCTCCCCGTAGGTCACTTCCAGCTGACAGAATATCTGCTTCCCGATCTCAGCTTAGTGCTATTGTTGACAGCTTTTGTGACTATAATCTACTCAACCTGAGGAGTAAGTTGAACCTCTACCTTTGGCACTCTGTTAAAGTTTTGAGAACCAGACCTCAGTTATTTGGGATGGGACCAACATCCATCCATTGCTATGGATGGCACTGGATATATCAGCCTCTATGTAGTCCACGTTTGTGTTCAGCCGAATGACCTCTGCCGGGAACATGCAGAATCAGGTTCTGAGTTATTGCAACAGAACAGCGTTTCACTACTTTCAAGTCTCCTTAGGAAGAATTGCAGATTCTGGTGGCCGGTAGGCCGCTAGGTGTTCCAGGGTCATATCTCCTTGTAAATCCTCAAGGGTTTCTTCTACACTCCGGAAGTAAGCCAATTTTACTCAGTTTGCATTACTGCACAATTGCGTTGGCAGAAGTCTGCAGTGTTTGCAAGCACTCAGAAGTGGCAGGCATTTGTGCTTGTCCCCCAAAGATACTGCCAGCTGACTAGGAATATCTGCGTCCCGTTCTTTCCACCTGAGTGTTACTGATTAGAGGTTTTACGACTACACTATCTTCACCCTGAGGAGTAAATTGAACCTCTACCTATGACACTGTGTTAAAGTTTAGAGAAGCAGACCTCAGTTGTTTGGGACGCAACCACTGTCTATCTATTACTATGGATGTCACTGGATATATCTGGCTTTAAGTAGTCCACGGTTGTGTTCAGCCTAATGACCTCTGCCCAGAACATGCAGAATCAGGTTTTGAGTTATTGCAACAGAGCAGCGTTTCACTTCCTTCAAGTCTTCTTTGGAAGAATTCAGGATTCTGGCATCCCCCAGGCTGCCAGGTATTCCGGGTTCATATCTCCTCATAAATGCTCAGTGGTTTCTTCTACACGCCTCAAGTTTGGCAAAGTTACTCAGTTTGCATTACTGCCCAATTGTGCCTGCAGAGCTCTGCAGTGATTGCCAGCACTCAGAAGTGGCAGCCATTTGTGCTAGTCTCCCTAAGATCCTGCCAGCTGACTGGGAATATCTGCTTTGTGTTCTTCCCACATGAGTGTTACTGATTTGAGCTTTTACACCCACACTCTCCTCACCCTGAGGAATAGGTTGAACCTCTACTTAGACACTGTGTGGAAGATTTGAGAAGCAGACCTCAGTTGTTTGGGACGCGAGCAATGTCCATCCATTGCTATGGATGGCACTGGATATATCAGGCTCGAAGTAGCCCACGGTTGTGTTCAGCCGTTGTGTTACATCTGCGGCAACATGCAGAATCAGGTTCTGAGTTCTTGCAACAGAACAATGTTTCAGTAATTTCAGGTCTTCTTAGGAAGAATTCCAGATTTTGGCACTGGTAGGCCGCCAGGCGTTCTGGGTTCATATCTCCTTGTAAATCCTCAGTCGTTTCTTCTACACTCCTGAAGTACAGCAATTTTACTGTTTTCATTACTGCACAATTGCGCCTGCAGAGCTCTGCAGTGGTGGCAAGCACTCAGAAGTGCCAGGCATTTGTGCTTGTCCCCCTAAGATTCTGCCAGCTGACTGGGAACATCTGCTTCTCGTTCTTCCCACCTGAGTGTTACTGATTAGAGCTTTTACGACTACACTCTCTTCACCCTGAGGAGCAAGTTGAACCTCTACTTATGAAACTGTGTTGAAGTTTATAGAAGCAGACCTAAATTGTTTGGGACACGACCACTGTCCATCCATAGCTAAAGACATCAATGGATATATCAGGCTCTAATTAGTCCACGGTTGTGTTCAGCCAAATGACATCTGCCGGGAACATTCAGAATGAGGTTCTGAGATATTGCAACATAACAACGTTTCACTCCTTTCAAGGCTTCTTAGGAAGAATTTCAAAATCTTGCTGGCAGGCCTCCAGGTGTTCCGGGTTAACATCTCCTTTTAAATCCTCCTTGGTTTCTTCTACACCCGTGAAGTTTGAGAAGGGTACACCATTTGCACTGCTACATAATTGGGCCTACAGAGCTCTGCAGCGGTAGCAAACATTCACACGTGTCAGCCAGATATGCTGGCCCCCTTAGGACACTGCCAGCTGACTAGGAATATCAGCTTCCTTTCCTTCTCACATGAGTGCTTCTGATTACAGCTTTTCCAGCTACACTCTATTCAACTTGAGGAGTAAGTCGAACCTCTACTTATGGCACTCTATGAAAGTTTTAAGAACCAGACCTCAGTTGTTTGGGAAGCAACCAATATCCATCCAATGCTATATATGGCATTGGATATATCAGGCTCTAAGTAGTCCACGGTTGTGGTCAGCCGAATGACCTCTGCCGGGAACATGCAGAATCACGTTCTGAGTTATTGCAACAGAACAGCGTTTCACTACTTTTAAAGCTCCGTAGGAAGAATACCAGATTCTGGCAGCCGGTAGGCTGCCAGGTGTTCCGGGTTCATATCTCCTAGTAAATCCTCAGTGGTTTCTTCTACATGCCTCAAGTTTGGCAAAGTTACTCAGTTTGTATTACTGCCCAATTGTGCCTGAAGAGCTCTGCAGTGGTTGCCAGCACTCTGAAGTGGAAGCCATTTGTGCTAGTCTCCCTAAGATCCTGCCAGCTGACTGGGAATATCTGCTTTGTGTTCTTCCCACATGAGTGTTACTGATTTGAGCTTTTACACCCACACTCTCTTCACCCTGAGGAATAGGTTGAACCTCTACTTAGACACTGTGTGGAAGATTTGAGAAGCAGACCTCAGTTGATTGGGACGCGACTACTCTCCTTGCATTTCTATGGTCGGCGCTGGATATATCCGGCTCTAATTAGTCCAAGGTTGTGTTCAGCCAAATGACCTCTGCCGGGAAAACTCAGAATGAGGTTCTGAGTTCTTGCAACATAAGAGCATTTCACTCCATTCAAAGCTTCTTAGGAAGAATTCCAGAATCTTGCTTCCGGCATGCCTCCTGGTGTTCCGGGTTAATATCTCCTTGTAAATCCTCTGTTGGTTCTTCTACACCTATGAAGTTTGGCAAGGGTATGCAGTTTGTAGTGCTACAGAGCTTTGCCTCAGTTGCAAACATTCAGACGTATCAGTCAGATAGTCTTGTCTGCTGTCCCTGTAGGACACTGCCAACTGATGCAAATATCTGCTTCCCGTTCTTCTCACCTGAGTGCTACTGAATACATCTTTTCTGGCTACAGTCTAGTCAACCTAGGAAGTAAGTTGAACCTCTACTTATGGCACTCTATTAAAGTTTTGAGAACCAGACCTCAGTTGGGTGGGACTCGACCAAGTTCCATCCATTGCTATGGATTGCACTGGATATATCAGGCACTAAGTAGTCCACCCTTGTGTTCAGCCGAATGACCTCTTCCAGGAACATGTAGAATCAGATTCTGAGTTCTTGCAACACAACAGGGTTTCACTACTTTCAGGTCTTCTTAGGAAGAATTCCAGATTCTGACAGCTGGCAGACTGCCAGCTGTTCCGGGTTCATATATCCTTGTAAATCAGTAGTGGTTTCTTCTACACGCCTGAAGTTTGGCAATGTTACTCAGTTTGCATTACTGCACAATTGCGCCTCCAGAGTTCTGCAGTGGTTGCAAGCACTCAGAAGTGGCAGCAATTTGTGCTTGTCCCCCTAAGAAACTGCCAGTTGACTGGGAATATCTGTTTCCCATTCTTCCCACCTGAGTGTTACTGATTAGAGCTTTAACCACTACACTCTCTTGACGCTGAGGAGTAAGTAGAACTTCTACTGATGACACTGTGTTGAAGTTTTGAGAAGCAGATCTTAGTTGTTTGGGATGTGGCCACTGTCCTTAAATTACTATGGAGGGCACTGGATATATCAGGCTCTAATTAGTGCATGGTTGGGTTCAGCCGAATAAACTCTGCCGGGATCACTCAGAATGAGGTTCTAAATGATTGCAAAAGAAGGGTGTTTCACTACTTTCAAGGCTTCTTAGGAAGAATTCCAGAATCTTGCAGCTGGCAGGCCTCTAGGTGTTCCAGGTTAATATCTCCTTGTAAATCCTCTGTGGTTTCTTCTACACCCTTGAAGTTTGGCAAGGTTACGCAGTTTGTATTTCTGCACAATTGTGCCTGCACAGCTCTCCCTCGGTTGCAATCATTCAGACGTGGCAGAGAGATATGCCTGTCCCGTATCCCCTCAGGACACTGCCAGCTGACTGGGAATATCTGCTTCCCGTTCTTCTCACATGAGTGCTACTGATTACAGCTTTTATGGCTACACTCTACTCAACGAGAGGAGTAAGTTGAATCTCTACTTATAGCACTCTGTTAAAGTTTTGAGAACCAGACCTCAGTTGTGTGGGACGAGACCTACCTCCATCCATTGCTATGGATGCCACTGGATATATCAGGCTCTAAGTAGTCCACTGTTGTGTTCAGCCCAATGACCTCTGCTGAGAACATGCAGTATCAGGTTCTGAGTTATTGCAACAGATCAGCGTTTCACTACTTTCAAGTCTTCTTAGGAAGAATTCCAGATTCTTGAAGCAGGCAGGCTGCCAGGTGTTCCGGGTCCATATGTCCTTGTAAATCCTCAGGGGTTTCTTATACACTCCTGAAGTTTGGCAATGTTAAGCAGCTTGCATTACTGCACACTTGCGCCTGCAGTGTTCTGCAGTGGTTGCAAACACTCAGAAGTGTCAGCCATTGGTGCCTGTACCCCTACGATGCTGCCAGCTAACTGGAATATCTGCTTCCCGTTCTTCCCAACTGAGAGTTAATTATTAGAGCTTTGACCACTACACTCTCTTCACCCTGAGGAGTAAGTAGAACCTCTACTGATGACACTGTGTTGAAGTTTTGAGAAGCAGAACTCAGTTGTTTGGGATGGGGCCACTGTCCATTCATTCCTACACAGGGCACTGGATATATCATGCTCTACTTAGTCCACGGTTGTGTTCAGCTGAATGACCTCTACCGGGAACACTCAGAATGAGGTTCTGAGTTATTGCAACAGATCAGCATTTCACTACTTTCAAGGCTTCTAAGGAAGAATGCCAGAATCTTGCAGGCAGCAGGCCTCCAGTTATACTGGGTAAATTTCTCCTTGTAAATCCTCCGAGGTTTCTTCTACACTTGTAAGTTTGGCAAGTTACGCAGTTTGCATTGCTGCACAATTGCACCTGCAGAGCTCACCAAGGTTGCAAATATTCAGATGTGGCAGCCAGATATGCTTGTCCCCTGTTCCCGTAGGACACTGCCAGCTCTCTGGGAATATCTGCTTCCGGTTCTTCTCACCTGAGTGCTATTGAATACAGCTTTTACGGCTGTACTCTACTCAACCTGAGGAGTAAGTTGAACCTCTACTTATTGCACTCTGTTAAAGGTTTTTTGGGGTTTTTTTGGGGTTTTTTGGGGGGGTCCGGTCGTGGGGCCTGAACTCTGGGCCTGTCCCTCAGCTCTTCAGCTCAAGGCTAGCGCTCTACCACTTGAGCCACAGCGCCACTTCTGGATTTTTTCTTTTTGCTTATGTGGTGCTGAGGAATCGAACCCAGGGCCTCGAGCATGCAAGGCAAGTGCTCTACCATTGAGCCACCTTCCCAGCCCCTCTGTTAAAGATTTGAGAACCAGACCTCAGTTGTATGGAATGCGGCAACTGTCCATCCATTGCTATGGATGGCACTGGATATATGAGGCTCCAATTAGTCCACGGTTGTGTTCAGCCAAACGACCTCTGCTGGGAACATGCAGAATCAGGTTCTGAGTTCTTGCAACACAACAGGGTTTCACTACATTCAAGTCTTTTTAGGAAGAACTCCAGATTCTGGCAGCCGGCAAGCTGCCAGGTGTTCCGGGTACATATCTCCTTGTAAATCCTTAGTGGTTTCTTCTACACACCTGAAGTTTGGCACTGTTACTCAGTTTTCATTGCTGCACAGTTGCGCCTGCAGAGTTCTGCAGTGGTTGCAAGCACTCAGAAGTGGCAGCCATTTGTGCTTTTTCCCCCTAGGAAGCTGCCAGCTGACAGGGAATATCTGTTTCCCGTTCTTCCTACCTGAGTGTTACTGATTAGAGCTTTAACCACTACACTCTGTTGACCCTGAGGAGTAAGTAGAACCTCTACTTATGGCACTGTGTTGAAGTTTTGAGAACCACACTTCAGTTGTTTGGGACGAGTCCAATGTCCATCCATTCCTATTGACGTCACTGGATATATCAGGCTCTAGTTAGTCCATGGTTGTGCTCAACCGAATCACCTCTGTCGGGAACACTCAGAATGAGGTTCTGAGTGATTATAACAGAAGAGCATTTCTCTACTTTAAAGACTTCTTAGGAAGAACTCCAGAATCTTGCTGCTGGAAGGCCTCCAGGTGTTCCACCCAAATATCTCCTTTCAAATAGTCCGTGGTTTCTTCTACACCTCTTAAGTTTGGCAAGGTTATGCAGTTTGCATTGGTTCACCATTGCCCCTGCAGAGCTCTGCCGTGGTTGCAAACATTCAGACGTGGCCGCCGGATGTGCTCCTCCTCTGTCCCTGTAGGACAATGCCAGCTGAATGGAATATCTGCTTCCCGTTCTTCTCACCTGAGTGCTAGTGATTACAGCTTTCACGGATACACTCTACTCAACCTTAGGAGTAAGTTGAACTTCTACATATGGCACTCTGTTAAAGTATTGAGAACTAGACCTCAGTTGTGTGGGACGCAGCCAACGTCCATCCATTGCTATGGATGGCACTGGATATATCAAGCTCTAAGTAGTCCAAGGTTGTATTCAGGGGGATGATCTTTTCCAGGAACATGCAGAATAAGCTTCTGAGTTCTTGTAACAGAACAGCGTTTCACTATTTTCAAGTCTTCTTAGGAAGAATTTCCGAAACTGGCAGCTGCAGGCTGCCAGGGGTTCCTGGTTCATATCTCCTGGTAAATCCTCAGTGGTGTCTTCTACACGCCTCAATTTTGGCAATGTTATTCAGGTTGCATTACTGCACAATTGCGCCTGCAGAATTCTGCAGTGGTTGCGAGCACTCAGAAGTGGCAGCCATTTGTGCTTGTCCCCAAAGGATGCTGCCAGCTGACTGGGAATATCTGCTTCCAATTCTTCTCTCCTGAGTGCTACTGATTACAGCTTTTACGGCTACACTCTGCTCAACCTGAGAAGTAAGTTGAACCTCTACTTATGGCACTCTGTTAAAGTTTTGAGAACCAGACCTCAGCTGTGTGGGACGCGACCAACGTCCATCCATTGCTATGCGTGACACTGTTTATATCAGGTTCTAAGTAGTCCACAGTTGTGTTCAGCCGAATGACCTCTGCTGGGAACATGCGGAATCAGGTTCTGAGTTCTTGCAACAGAACAACGTTTCACTACTTTCAAGTCTTCTTAGGAAGAATTCCAGATTCGGGCAGCAAGGAGGCTGCTAGGTGTTCTGGGTTCATATCTCTGTAAATCCTCACTGGTTTCTTCTACACGGCTGAATTTGGCAATATTACTCAGCTTGCACTACTGTACAATTGCGTTTGCAGAATTCTTCAGTGGTTGCAAGCACTCAGAAGTGGCAGCCATTTGTACTTGTCTCCCTAGGATGCTGCCAGCTAACTGGGAATATATGCTTCTGGTTCTTCCCCCCTGAGTGTTACTGATTAGAGCTTGTACCACTACACTCTCTTCACCCTGAGGAGTTAGTAAAACCTATACTTTTGACACTGTGTTGAAGTTTTGAGAAGCAGACCTCAGTTGTTTGGGACACGGCCACTGTCCATCCATTCCTATGGACGGCACTGGATATATCAGGCTCTAATTAGTCCAAGGTTTTGTTCAGCCCAATGCCCTCTGCCTGGAACACTCAGAATGAGGTTCTGAATTATTACAAAATAAGTGGGTTTAAGTACTTTCAAGGCTTCTTAGGAAGAATTCCAGAATCTTGCTGCCGGCAGGCCTCCAGGTGTTCCAGGTTAATCTCAACTTGTAAATCCCCTGTGTTTTCTTCTACATTCAAGAAGTTTGGCAAGGTTAAGCACTTTGCATTGCTGCACAATTGCGCCTGCAGAGCTCTGCTGTGGTTGCAAACATTTAGACGTGGCAGCCACAAATGATTATCCCTGACCCCGGAGAACACTGCAGGCTGATTGGGAATATCTGTTTCCTGTTCTTCTCACCTGAGTGCTACTAATTACAGCTTTTAAGGCTACACTCTACTCACACTGAAGAGTAAGTTGAACCTCTACTTGTCGCGCTCTGTTAAAGTTTTGAAAACGAGACCTCAGTTGTGTGGGACTCGACCAATGTCCATCCATTGCTATGGATGGCACTGGATATATCAGGCTTTAAATATTCCACCGTTGTGTTGAGCCGAATGACCTCTGCTGGGAACATGCAGAATCAGGTTCTGAGTTCTTGCAACAGAACAACGTTTCACTACTTTCAAGTCTTCTTAGGAAGAATTCCAGATTCGGGCAGCAAGGAGGCTGCCAGGTGTTCTGGGTTCATATCTCTTTGTAAATCCTCACTGGTTTCTTCTACATGCCTCAAGTTTGGCACTGTTATTCAGTTTACATTACTGCACAATTGCGTTTGCAGAATTCTTCAGTGGTTGCAAGCACTCAGAAGTGGCAGCCATTTGTACTTGTCCCGCTAGGATGCTGCCAGCTAACTGGGAATATATGCTTCTGGTTCTTCCCCCCTGAGTGTTACTGATTAGAGCTTTTACCACTACACTCTCTTCACCCTGATGAGTAAGTAGAACCTCTACTTATGGCAATGTGTCGAAGTTTTGAGAAGCAGACCACAGTTGTTTGGGACGTGGCCCCTGTCCATCCATTATGATTGAAGGCACTGGCTGTATCCGGCTTTGATTAGTGCACAGTTGTGTTAAGCCAAATGAACTCTGCCAGGAACACTCAGAATGAGGTTAAGAGTTATTGCAAAAGAAGAGCGTTTAACTCCTTTCAAGGCTTCTGAGGAAGAATTTCAGAATCTTGATGCTGGCAGGCCTCCAGGTGTTCCGGGTTAATATCCCCTTGTAAATCCTCCATGGTTTCTTCTACACCTGTGAAGTTTGGCAAGGTTACAAAGTTTGCATTGCTGCACAATTGTGCCTGCAGAGCTCTGCCGCTGTTGCAAACATTGAGATATGGGAGCCAGATAAGCTTCTACTCGGTACAGGTAGGACACTACCATCTGACTGGGAATATCTGCTTCCCCTTCTTCTCACATGAGTTCTACTGATTACAGCTTTTACGGCTACTCAACCTGAAGAGTAAGTTGAACCTCTACTTGTCACGCTCTGTTAAAGTTTTGAAAACCAGACCTCAGTTGTGTGGGACTCGACCAACGTCCATCCATTGCTATGGATGGCACTGGATATATCAGGCTCTAAGTAGTCCACCGTTGTGTTGATTCGAATGACCTCTGCCAGAAACATGCAAAATCAGGTTCTTAGTACTTGCAACAGAACAGGGTTTCACTACTTTTAAAGCTTCTTAGCAAGATTTCAAGATTCTGGCAGCCGGTAGTCTGCTAGGTGTTCCGGGTTCGTATCTCTTTGTAAATCCTCAGTGGTTTCTTCTACACGCCTCAAGTTTGGCAACGTTATTCAGTTTGCATTACTGCACAATTGTGCCTGCAGAATTCTGCAGTGGTTGCAAGCACTCAGAAGAGGCAGCCATTTGTGCTTGTTCCCCTAGGATGTTTCCAGCTGACCAGGAATATCTGCTTCCCGTTCTTCCCACCAGAGTGTTACTGATTAGAGCTTTTATCACTACATTCTCTTCACCCTGAGGAGTAAGTAGAACCTCTACTTATGACACTGTGTTGAAGTTTTGAGAAGCAGACCACAGTTGTTTGGGACGCGGCCACTGTCCATCCATTACTATGGAATGCACTGGCTGTATCCGGCTCTAATTAGTCCACAGTTGTGTTAAGCCTAATGACCTCTGCCGGGAAGACTCAGAATGAGGTTCCGAGTTCTTGCAAAAGAAAAGCGTTTCACTAATTTCAATGCTTCTTAGAAAGAATTCCAGAAACTTGCTTCCCGCAGACCTCCAAGTCTTACGGGTTAATCTCAACTTGTAAATCCCCTGTGGTTTCTTCTACACCCTAGAAGTTTGGCAAGCTTATACAGGTTTCATTGCTGCACAATTGCACCTGCAGATCTCTGCCGCTGTTGCAAACATTCAGACATGGCAGCCAGATATGCTTCTCCTCTGTCCTCTTAGGACACTGCCATCTGACTGGGAATATCTGCTTCCCATTCTTCTCACATGAGTGCTACTGATTACAGCTTTTATGGCTACACTCTACTCAACCTGAAGAGTATGTTGAACCTCTACTTATGGCACCCTGTGAAAGTTTTGAGAACCAGAACTTAGTTGTGTGGGACGCGACCAAGTTTCATCCATTGCTATGGATGGTACAGGGTATACCAGGCTCTAAGTAGTCCACTGTTGTGTTCAGCCAAATGACCTCTGGCCGGAACATGCAGAATCAGATTCTTAGTTCTTGCAACAGAAGAGTGTTTCAGTACTTTCAAGTCTTCTTAAGAAGAATTCCAGATTCTGGCAGCTGTCAGGCTGCCGGTGTTCCAGGTTCATATGTCCTTGTAAATCCTCAGGGGTTTCTTATACACTCCTGAAGTTTGGCAATGTTCCTCAGTTTGCATTACTGCACAATTGCACCTGCAGAGTTCTGCAGTGGTTGCACACCATCCGAAGTGGCAGCCATTTGTGCTTGGCCTCCTAGGATGCTGCCAACTGACTGAGAATATCTGCTTCCTGTTCTGCCCACCTAAGTGTTAATGATTAGAGCTTTGACCACTACACTCTCTTCACCCTGAGGAGTAAGTAGAACCTCTACTTTTGACACTGTGTTGAAGTTTTGAAAAGTAGACATCAGTTGTTTGGGACGCGGCAACTGTACATCCATTCCTATGGACCGCACTGGATACATCAGGCTCTAATTAGCCCATGGTTCTGATCAGCCGAATGACCTCTGCCCGGGACGCTCAGAATGAAGTTCTGAGTTATTGAAACAGAAGAGCGTTTCACTCCTTTCAAGGCTTCTTAGGAAGAATTCCAGAATCTTGATGCTGGCTGGCCTCCAGGTGTTCTGGGTCGATATCTCCTTGTAAATCCTCCGTGGTTTCTTCTACACTCGTGAAGTTTGGCAAGGTAACCAAGTATGAATGGATGCACAATTGTGCCTGCAGAGCTCTGCCGCATTTGCAAATATTCAGACGTGGCCCCCAGATATGCTTGTCCCCGTAGGACACTGCCAGCAGACTGGGAATATCTGCTTCATATTCTTCTCTCCTGAGTGCTACTGATAACAGCTTTTACAGCTACACTCTACTGAACCTGAGAAGTAGGATGAACCTCTACTTATGGCACTCTGTTAAAGTTTTGAGAACCAGACCTCAGTTGTGTGGGATGCGACCAACCTCCATCCATTGCTATGCGTGGCACTGTTTATATCAGGTCCTAAGTAGTCCAAAGATGTGTTCAGCTGAATGACCTCTGCTGGGAACATGCAGAATCAGGTTCTGAGTTCTTGCAACAGAACAACGTTTCACTACTTTCAAGTCTTCTTAGGAAGAATTCCAAATTCTGGCAGCAGGTACGCTGCCAGGTGTTCCGGGTCCATATCTCTTTGTAAATCCTCACTGGTTTCTTCCACACACCTGAATTTGGCAATATTACTCAATTTGCATTACTGCACAATTCCGCTTGCAGAATTCTTCAGTGGTTGTAAGCACTCAGAAGTGGCAGCCATTTGTGCTTGTCTCCCTAAGATGCTGCCAGCTAACTGGGAATATATGCTTCTGGTTCTTCCCCCCGAGTGTTACTGATTAGAGCTTGTACCACTACACTCTCTTCACCCTGGGGAGTAAGTAGAACCTCTACTTATGACACTGTCTTGAAGTTTTGAGAAGGAGACCTCAGTTGTTTGGGACGCGGACACTGTTCATCCATTCCTATTGATGGCACTGGATATATCACGCTCTAATTAGTCCACGGTTGTGTTCATCAGAATGTCCTCTGCCGGGAACATGCAGAATCAGGTTCTGAGTAATTGCAACAGAAGAGCAGTTCACTAATTTCAAAGCTTCTTAGGAAGAATTTCAGAATCTTACTGCCGGCAGGCCTCCAGGTGTTCCGGGTTAATATATCCTTGTAAATCCTCCGTGGTTTCTTCTACACCCATGAAGTTTGGCACGGTTACTCCATTTCATTGCTGCACAATTGCGCCTGCAGAGCTTTGATCCGGTTGCAAACATTCAGACGTGGCAGCCAGATATTCTTGTCCCGGTAGGACTCTGCCAAGTGACTGGGAATATCTGCTTCCCTTTCTTCTCACCTGAGTACCACTGATTACAGCTTTTACGACTACACTCTACTCAACCTGATGAGTAAGTTGAACCTCTACTATGGCACTCTGTTAAAGTTTTGAGAACCAGACCTCAGTTGTGTAGGACGCGACCAATGTCCATCTATTGCTATGAATGGCACCGGATATATCAGTCTCTAATTAGTCAACGGTTGTGTTTAGCCAAATGACCTCTGCCAGGAACACTCCGAATGAGGTTCTGAGTTATTCCAACAGAAGAGCATTTCACTACTTTCAAGGCTTCTTAGGAAGAATTCCAGGATGTTGCTGCTGGCAGGCCTCCAGGTGTTCCGGGTTAATATTTCCTCAAAAATTCTCCGTGGTTTCTTCTACACCGGTGAAGTTTGGCAAGGTTAAACAGTTTGCATTGCTGCACAATTGCGCATACAGACCTCTGCCACGGTTGCCACCATTCAGACGTGCCAGCCCGAAAGATTGTCCCCATAGGATACTGCCAGCTGACTGGGAATATCTGTTTCCTGTTCTTCCCACCTGAGTGTTAATGATTAGAGCTTTTACCACCACATTCCCATCACCTCATGAAGTAAGTAGAGCATCTACTTATGACACTGTGTTGATGTTTTGAGAAGCAGACCTCAGTTGTTTGGGACGCGGTCAATGTCTATCCATTCCTATGGACAGCACTGGATATATCAGGCTCTAATTAGTCCACGGTTCTGTTCAGCCGAATGACCTCTGCCTGGAACACTCAGAATGAGGTCCTGAGTTACTACAACTGAAGAGAATTTCACTACTTTCAAGGCTTCTTAGGAAGAATTCCAGAAACATGCTGCCGGCAGGCCTCCAGGTGATCCAGGTTAATATCTCCTTGTAAATCCTCTGTGATTTCTTCTACACCGGTGAAGTTTGGCAAGGTTACACAGTTTCCATTGCTGCACATTTGTGCCTGCAGAACTCTGCCGTGCAAACATGCAGACGTGGCAGCCAGATATGCTTGTCCCCTGTCCCCATAGGACACTTCCAGATGACTGGTAATATCTGCTTCTCGTTCTTCTAACCTGAGTGCAACTGATTACTGCTTTTAGGACTACACTCTACTCAACCTGAGGAGTAAGTTGAACCTCTACTATGGCACTCTTTTAAAGTTTTGAGAACAGGACCTTAGCTGTGTGGGACGCGGCCACTATCCATCCATTACTATGGTCAGCACTGGATATATCAAGCACTAAGTAGTCCACGGTTGTGTTCAGACGAATGAACTCTGACGGGAACACTCAGACTGAGGTTCTGAATTATTGCAACAGAAGAGCGTTTCCCTACTTTCAAGGCTTCTTAGGAAGAATTCCAGAATCTTGCTACTGGCGAGCCTCCAGGCATTCCGGGTTCATATCTCCTTGTAAATCCTCAATGGATTCTTCTACACGCCTGAAGTTCGGCAATATTACTAAGTTTGCATTACTGCACAATTGCGCCTGCAGAACTCTGCAATGGTTGCAAGCATTCAGAAGTGGTAGACATTTGTGCTTGTCCCCCTAAGATGCTGCCAGCTGACTGGGAATATCTGCTTCCCGTTCTTCCCACTTGAGTGTTACTGATTAGAGCTTTTAGCACTACACTCTCTTCACCCTGAAGAGTAAGTAGAACCTCAACTTATGACACTGTGTTGAAGTTTTGAGAAGCAGACCTCAGTTGTTTGGGATGTGGCCACTATCCATCCATTACTATGGACAGCATTGGATATATCAGACTCTAATAAGTCCACAGTTCTCTTCAGCCGAATGACCTCTACCTGGAACACTAAGAATGAGGTTCTGACTTATTGTAACAGAAGAGTGTTTCACTACTTTCAAGGTTTCCTAGGAAGAATTCCAGAATCTTGTTTCCGGCATGCCTCCAGGTGTTCTGGGTTAATATGTCTTTGTAAATCCTCCGTGGTTTCTTCTACATCCGTGAAGTTTCTCAAGGTTATGCAGTTTGCATTGCGGCACAATTAACCTGTAGAGCTCTGCCGCACTTGCAAATATTCAGAGGTGGAAACTAGATATGCTTGTTCCCGTAGGACACTGCCAGCTGACTGGGAATAACTGTTTCCCGTTCTTCTCACATGAGTGCGCTACTGATTACAACTTTTCTGGTACACTCTACTTAAGCTGAGGAGTAAGTTGAACCTCTACTTATGGCACACTGTTAAAGTTTTGAGAACCAGACCTCAGTTGTGTAGGACGTGACCAACATCCATCCATTTTTACGGATGACACTGTATATATCAGATTCTAAGTAGTCCACCATTGTGTTCAGCCGAATGACCTCTGCTGGGAACATGAAGAATCAGGTCCTGAATTCTTGGAACAGAGCAGCGTTTCACTACTTTCAAGTCTTCTTAGGAAGAATTCCAGATTCTGGTAGCCGGCAGGCTGCCAGGTGTTCTGGGTACATATCTCCTTGTAAATCCTTAGTGGTTTCTTCTAAACGCCTGACATTTGGCAATGTTACTCAGTTTGCATTACTGCACAATTGCACCTGCAGAGTTCTGTAGTGGTTGCAAGCACTCAAAACTGGCAGAAATTTTTCTTGTTCCCCTAGGGTGCCGCCAGCTGACTGGGAATATCTGCTTCCCATTCTTCCCACTTGAGTGTTACTGATTAGAGCTTTGAACACTACACTCTCTTTACACTGAACAGTAAGTAGATCCTCTACTTATAACACTGCCTTGAAGTTTTGAGAAGCAGAACTCAGTTGTTTGAGCGGCCACTATCCATCCATTACAATGGTCGGCACTGGATATATCAGGCTCTAATTAGTCCAGGGTTGTGTTTACCCCAATGAACTCTCCCGGGAACACTCAGAATGAGGTTCTGAGTTATTGCAATAGAAGAACATGTCACTACTTTCAAGGCTTTTTAGGTAGAATTCCAGAATCTTCCTTCTGGCAGGCCTCCAGGTTTTCCGAGTTAACATCTCCTTGGAAATCCTCCATGGAATTTTCTACACCATAAAGTTTGGGCCCTAAGTAGTCTACGGTTGTTTTCAGCCAAATGACCTCTCCCAGGAACACTCAGAATGAGGTTCTGAGTAATTGCAACAGAAGAGCGTTTCACTACTTTCAAGGCTTCTAAGGAAGAATTCCAGAATCTTGCTCTCGGCAGTCCTCCAGGTGTTCCCGGTTAACATCTCACTGTAAATCCTCTGTGTTTTCTTCTACACCAGGGAAGTTTGGCAAGGTTATGCAGTTTGCATTGCTGCACAATGTGCCTGCAGAGATCTTCCACTGTTGCAAACATTTAGAGGTGGCAGCCAGATAATTTTGTCCTTGTAGGCCACTGTCAGCTGACTGGGAATATCTGCTTCACGTTCTTCTCATCTGTGTGCTACTGATTACAGCTTGTTCAGCAACACTCTACTCAACCTGAGGAGTAAGTTGAAACTCTATTTATGGCACTCAGTTCAAGTTTTGAGTAGCAGACATCAGTTGTTTGGATGGGACCACTTTCTATCCATTACTATGGACTGCACTGGATACATCAGACTCTAACTAATCCACGGTTGTGTTCAGCCGAATGACCTATGAAGGGAACACTCAGAATGAGGTTGTGATTTATTGCAACAGAAGAGCCTTTCACTACTTTCAAGGCTTCTTAGGAAGAATTCCAGAATCTTGCTGCCGGCAGGCGTTCATGTTATCCGGGTTAACATCTCCTTGTAAATCCTCCGTGGTTTCTTCTACACCCGTGAAGTTTGGCAAGGTTATGCAGTTTGCATTGCTGCACAATTGCACCTGCAGAGCTCTGCCTCGGTTGCAAACATTGAGACGTGGCAGCCAAACATGCTTGGCCCCGGAGGAAACTGCCAGCTAACTGGAAATATCTGCTTCCCGTTCTTTTCACCTGAGTGCTACTGATTACAGCTTTTATAGCTACACGGTACTCAATCTGAGGAGTAAATTGAAACTTTACTTATGGAACTCTGTTAAAGTTGTGTGAACCTGATCTTAGTTGTTTGGGACGCAACCACGTCCATCCACTGATAGGGATGGCACTGGATATATCAGTCTCTAAGTATTCCACGGTTGCGTTCAGATGAATGACCTCTGCCGGGAACATGCAGAATCAGGTTCTGAGTTATTGCAAAGGAACAGCGTTTCACTACTTTCCAGTCTTCTTAGAAATTATCCTAGAATTTGCAGCCGGCAGGCTGCCAGGTGTACCGGGTTCATATCTGCTTGTAAATCCTCAGTGGTTTCTTCTACATGCCTTAAGTTTAGCAAGGTTACTCAGTTTGCATTACTGCACAATTGCCCCTGCAGAGCTCTGCAGTAGTTTCAAGCACTCAAAAGTGGCAGGCAATTGTGCTTATTCCCATAGGATGCTGCCAACTCACTGGGAATATCTGCTTCCCGTTCTTCCCACCTGAGTGTTAATGATTAGAGCTTTTACGACTACACTCTATTCACCCTGAGGAGTAAGTTGAAACTCTACTTATAACACTGTGTTGAAGTTTTGAGAAGCAGACCTCAGTTGTTTGGGACGCGACCACAGTCTATCCATTGCTTTGGAAGGCACTGGATATATCAGGCCCTAGTTAGTCCACTGTTGTGTTCAGCCGATTGACCTCTGCCAGGAACATGCAGAATCAGGTTCTGTGTTATTTCAACAGAGCACCATTTCACTACTTTCAAGTCTTCTTATGACGAATTTCAGATTTTGGCAGCTGGCAGGCTGCCATGAGTTCTGGGTTCATATCACCTTGTAAATACTCAGTGGTTTTTTTCTACATGCCTGAAATTTGGCAAGGTCACTCAGTTTGCATTCCCTTACAATTCGGCCTGCAGGGTTCTGCAGTGGTTGCAAGCACTCAGAAGTAGCAGCCATTTGTGCTTGTCCCCCTTGGATTCTGCCAGCTGATTGGGAATATCTGCTTCCTGATGTTTTCACCTGATTGCTACAGATTACAGCTTTTACGGCTATACTCACGCTTAGGATTAAGTTGAACCTCTACATATGGCACTCTGTTAAAGTTTGGAGAACACGGTCTCAGTTGTTTTGGACGTGACCAACCTCCATCCACTGCTATGAATAGCAGTGGATATATCAGGCTCTAAGTAGACCACGGTTGTGTTCAGCCAAATTATCTCTGCTGGGAACATGCAGATGCAGGTTCAGGATGGTATAATTTGTGGAGGGGATGGGGAAAAACAATTCGTTTAAGTAGGGATACAGGTGGACCCATTGCAGCTATGGGAAATACATATGGTTATGTCAAAAACGAACTTTACAACTTTCTTGCAAGGGGGGGGGCAGGAGGAACGGGGAGGACTGGGTGGGGGGGAAGGAAGAGGATGGGAAGGGATGGGGAAGGGGAAACAAAGGAGGATGTTACAATACATTATAAAAAATGTACTCATTATCTTGCCCATGTGATTTTAACACCTCTGTACATTATTTTCACTATAATAAATAAAGAAACAAATAAATAAGTCTTAAAGAAAAGAAAAGATGAAGCACTCAGATGTTGTGGACCTTGAAACAGTTTAAAGGCCCCCAAGCAGTGAGGGCTTTACTCCTTCCCCTAAGGAGTGACAAGCCTACCTAGAGAAATTGACAGCACCAATCTTCCCAAGAAGCTCTGGTCTGAATCCTAGAAAGACAGAAAATGTCTCATACTGTCTACAATCACAGGTTCAGATTTTTTCCTTACCATTGGGAAGGCTGAAGTGTTATTGAGATCTCAGGAGGTAAACGACAAGATAGAGCACTCAGAACTTCGGTGAGTTAACAATATTTTATGGTGCCCAAGTTCTGAATGCTCTACAATTCCTAAAAGGAGATACAAGCCACTAAAGAGAAATAGACAGCATCATTCTATCAGAGGCAATTGCGGTCTACATCTAAGCAGGGCTTAAAGTCCCTTACATTGTCCACAGTAACAAGTTCCAATTTTTTCCTTGCAATTCAGGGAGAGCTAACCAGTGTTAGGGAGCTCAGGATGAAAACGACAAGATAGAGGAGTGAGAATGTGGGGAACTTAAAACAGAATTGTTTTAAGGCGCCAACTTTCTGAATGCTTCTATACCTTCAAAAAAGGAAAGGCCAGCCGCCAAAGAGAAATAGACAACATCGTTCGGTTTCTAGCAGCCCCTGTGTGCATCCTGGCAGGGTTCAAAACATCTCTTGGTGTCACCTTCCTCAGGTCAATATTTTTTCATTGAAATTTTGGGAAAGCTGTGGAGAGTTTGAGAACACAGGGTGCAAACAACAAGAAACAGTTCTCAGAATTTGGGGACCATAAAGAACATTGTTTTAAGGTCTCCAAGTTCTGAGTGCTCTAAACTTTTCCCAAAAAACAGACAAGCCAATTAGGAGAAATAGAAAGCATCGTACTGTCCCCGGCAACGGTGTTCTGAATCCTAGCAGGGCTTAATGCCCCTTGCACTATCCACAGTAAACAGTCCAAACTTTGATCTTCCAATTCTGGGAGATGTGCCCATTGTTAAGGAGCCCAGGTACAAACGACAAGCTACAGTTCTCAGAATATGGGCACCTTATAACAGTCTTAAGGAGGGATCTACACCTTCCCCAAAGAAGGGACATGCCTCCAAAGAGAAATTCACACCACCCGTCTTTCCTAAGAAGCTCTGCCCTGCATCCTAGCACTATTGAAAGTGCCTCATTCTGGCTACAATAAGAGGTGAAATTTTTTCCCTTTTAATTGTGAAAGGGGTCAAAGTGTTTTGGAACTCAGGATGCAAAGAACAAGGTAGAGCACTCAGAACTTCAGCGCCTTGAAACATTATTGTTTTATGGTGACCAAGTTCTGAATGCTCTACCCATTCCCTAAAGGACAGACAGGGCACTAAGGAGAGTTAGTCAGCATCGGTCTATACCAGGCAACTTCGGTCTGCATCCTAGCAGGGCTTAAACCTCCTTACACTGTCCCCATTAACCATTCCAAATTTTTTCCTTGCTGAGCAAGGGATTGCTGAGCAGTGTTAGAGAGCTCAGGATGAAAACGACAAGATAGAGCCCTGAGAACTTGGGGAACATAAAACAGAACTGTGTTTTGGTGCCTCAGTTGTGAATACTCTACACCTTCCATAATGAAGAGACAAGCCACTAAAGAGAAATAGACAGCATATTTTGGTCTCTAGTAGCGTCTATGTGCATCCTGGCATGGTTCAGAGCCCCTCTCAGTATCACCAACCATAGGTCAAAAGTTTCTTTGAAATTTTGGGAGAGCTGAGAAGGTTTTGGGAGCACAGGATGCAAATAACAAGAAAGAGCCCTCACAACTTCCCCAAAGGAGAGAAAAGCCGCTAAATAGCAATAGACTACATTTTTCTAGCCCAGACAAATCTGGTCTGCATCCATCAGGGCTTAATGTCCCTCACATTGTCCACAGAGACCAGTCCAATTTTTTTCTTCCAATTCTGGGATACCTGAAATGTGTTAGCGAGCTCAGGATGCAGAATTTGGTGACCTTACATATACTAGATATTGCAAATAAGGGAAACCATGGGACCTACGTTTCTTTGGGCCTGGCTTACTTCACTTAATATAATTTTTTCCAAGTTTTTCCATTCCCTAACAAATGGGGCAGTGTCATTCTTTCTGATGGAGGCATAGAATTCCATTGTGTATATATACCACATTTTCTTGATCCATTCATCTACTGAGGGGCATCAGAGTTGGTTCCAGATCTTAGCTATGGTAAATAATGCTGCAATAAACATAGTTGTGCTGGTAGCTTCAGTGTGTTCTTGTTTGTAAACATTTGGGTAAATGCCCAAAAGTGGGATTGCTGGGTGATAGGGGAGCTCTATGTGAAGTCTTTTCAGGAACCTCCATACTGCTTTCCAAAGTGGTTGAACAAGTTTACACTCCCACCAACAATGAAGTAAGGTTCCCATATGAGTCAAGCGGAAAAGGTCAGATAATGTGATGTTAGGAAAATGAACCCTTAGATATGTATTTTAATGCTTTTTTATTTCATGCATTTGTTTCTAACACATTCATAAGATTATCTCTTTGTTGCTTTGTATGTCCCTCTCCCACAGTACAACCCCTGCTTTCACTATATTTGATGTCAGTATAAATTGTGGAGGAGATGGGGAAAAATAAGTCGTTTAAGGATACAGGTGGACATGTTGCAACAATGAGAAGTACAAGGTTATGTCGAAAACGAGCTTTACAACGTTGGTGCGGGGGGGGGAGGGGGGAGGTAGGGAAGGGATGTGAAGGGTAAACAATGGAGGAGGCTGCAATGCTTGGTAAGAAATGTATGCATTATCCTGCCCATGTAATTGTAACCCTTCTGTACAGTATGTTCACAAAAAAATTAAATTAAATTAAAAAGAAGAATTTGGTGACCTTAAAAAAGTTTTAAGGTCCCAAAATGAGGAGGCTCTACTCCTTCCCCTATGGAGAGACAAGCCTCCAAAGAGAAATGGACAGCACCGAGGGTTCCCACTAAGCCCTAATCTACATCCTAGCAAGACTGAAAGTGCCTTATACTGTCAACAATAACAGGTCCAATTATATTCCTTACAATTCTGGGAGAGCTGAAAAGTGTTCGGGAACAGAGGACGCAAACGACACGATAGAGCACTCAGAAATTCGGAGCCTTAAAACAAAATTGTTTATCAGGGCTCAAATTCTGAATGATCTACATCTTCCACAAAGGAGAGACAAGCCGCTAAATAGAAATAGACCGCATCTTTCTAGCCCAGGCAACGCCATTCTGGATCCTAGGATGGTTGAAATCCCCTTACTGTCCACAGTAAGCAGTCCAATTTTTTTCTTCCAATTCTGAGGGAGATGACCCGTTTTAGTGAGTTCAGCATGCAAACGAAAGTATGAGTAAAGCAAAAAAAGTCACAGAAGTTGATGTCAGAGAAATGAACCCTAAGATATGTATTCAAATATTTTTTTTCTTTGAAGCATATGTATATAAAACATTTATAAGATTATTTCTTTGTTGTTTGTAAGTCCCTCCCCCACAGTATAACCCCTGCTTTCACTTGATTTCATGTCAGTATAATTTGTGGAGGGGAAGGTGAAAAACAATTCGTTTACATAGGAATACAGTTGGTCCCATTGCAACAATGAGATGTCCATTTAGTTATGTTGAAAACGAACTTTACAACTTTGGTGCCGGGGCGGGGGGCAGTGGTAACGGGGAGGATTGGGTGGGGTGGCCGGAGGAGGATGGGAAGAGATGGGAAGGGGAAACAAAGGAGGACATTACAATACTTTATAAAAATATACTCATTATCTTGCACATGTAATTGTAACCCCTCTGTACAGTGTTTTCACAATAAAAATAAATAAATAAAATAAAATCACAGGTTCAGTTTTTTTCCTTACCACTGGGAGGGCTGAAAAGTTTTTGAGATCTCAGGAGGTAAACGACAAGATAGAGCACTCAGAACTTCGGTGAGGTAAACAATGTTTTAGGTGCCCAAGTTCTGAATGTTCTACCATCCCTCAAAGGAGAAACAAGCCACTAACGAGAAATAGACAGCATCGTTCTATCACAGGCAACTGCGGTCTGCATCCTAGCAGGGCTTAAAGTCCCTTACACTGTCCACAGTAACAAGTCCCAATTTTTTCCTTGCAATTCAGGGAGAAATGGCCAGTGTTATGGAGCCCAGGATGAAAACGACAAGATAGAGCACTGAGAATGTGGGGAACATAAAACAGAATTGTTTTATGGTGCACAAGTTTTTTATGCTCTATACCTTCGAAAAAGGAAAGACCAGCCTTCAAAGAGAAATAGACAACATCGTTCGGTTTCTAGCAGCCCCTGTGTGCATCCTGGCATGGTTCAAAGCTCCTCTAGGAGTCACCATAGGCTGGTCAAATTTTTTCCTTGTAATTTTGGGAGAATTGTGGAGGGTTTGGGAGCATAGGATGCAAACAACAAGAAAGAGCTCTCAGAATTTGGGGTCCATAAACACAATTGTTTTAAAGATGCAAAGGACAAGATAGAGCACTCAGAACTTCGGGGCCTTAAAACATTATTTTTTTACGGTGACCAAGTTCTGAATGCTCTTCACATTCAACAAAGGAACGAAAGGGGACTAAGGAGAGTTAGACAGAATCGTTCTATCCCAGGCTACTTCGGTCTGCATTCTTTACCCCTTCCATAATGAAGAGACAATCCACCAAAGAGAAATAGACAGCATATTTCAGTCTGTGGTAGGTCCTATGTGTATCTTGGCTTGGTTCACAGCACCTCTCAGTATTACCAGCCATAGGTTAAAAGTTTTTATGAAATATTGGGAAAGCTGAGGATGTTTTGGGAGCGCTGGTGAAAATGACAAGATAGAGGATTGAGAACATGAGGACCTTAAAATGAAATTGTGTAAGGTCCCTAAGTTCTGAGTTCTCTACACCTTCCCCAAAGGAGACACACGCATTTAAGAAAAATTCAGGGCACCCATCTTCCCCAAGAAGCTCTGCATCCTAGCAAGACTGCAAGTGCCTCATTCTGTCTACAATAACAGGTGTAGTCTTTTCCTTTTAATTCTGGGAGAGGTGAAAAATATTTGGGAACTCAGGATGCAAATGACAAGAGAGAGCACTCTGAACTTCGGCGCCGTAAAATAATGTTTTCAGGAGCCCAAGTTCTGAATGCTCTACACATTCCCCCAAAGAGAGACAAGCCACTAAGGAGAAATATACACTGTTGTTCCTTCCCTGACAACTCCAGTCTCTATCCTAGCACGGCTGGAAGTCCCTTACACTGTCCACAGTAACCAGTCCAAATTATTTCTTCCAGTTCTGGGAGAACTGACCAGTGTTAGCCAGTTCAGAATGCAAATGAAAAGATAGAGCACTTAGAACTTGTGGACCTTAAAACAGTTTTAAGGCCTCCAAGGAAGGAAGGCCCTACAGTTTCTCCAAAGGAGGCACATGCCTCCATAGAGAAATTCAGAGCACCCATCTTTCCCAAGAAGCTCTCCCTGCATCCAATCAATACTGAAAGTGCCTCATTCTGTCTACAAAAACAGGTGTAATTTTTTTCCTTTTAATTCTGGGTGAGGTAAAAATGTTTGGGAACTCAGGATGCAAATGACAAGATGGAGCCCTAAGAAATTTGGAGCCGTAAAACAATTTTTTTCTTTTAATTCTGGGAGAGCTGACCAGTGTTAAGGAGATCAGGTTGAAAACGACAAGATAGAGCACTGAGATTGTGGGGAACTTAAAACAGAATTGTTTTATGAGGCCCAAGTTCTGAATGCTCTATACCTTCGAAAAAGGGAAGACCAGCCCCCAAAGGGAAATAGACAACATCATTCGGTTTCTAGCAGCCCCTGTGTGCATCCTGGCATGGTTCAAAGCCCCTCTTGGTGTCAGCATTCGCAGGTCAATATTTTGTCCTTGAAATTTTGGGAGAGATGTGGAGGGTTTGGGAGCAGAGGATGCAAACAACAAGACAGAGCTCTCAGAATTTGGTGACCATAAAGAAAATTGTTTTAAGGTCTCCAAGTTCTGAGTGCTCTAAACTTTTCCCAAAAGAGAGACAAGCGACTTAGGAGAAATAGAAAGCATCATTCTGTCCCAGGCCATTGTGTTCTGAATTCTAGCAGGACTTAATGCCTCATGCACTATCCACAGTAACTAGTCCAAACTTTGTTCTTCCAATTCTGTGAGAGGTGAGCAGTGTCAGGGAGCTGAGGTACAAACAAAAAGATAGAGTACTCAGAACATGGGGACCTTAAAACAGTCTTAATGCCCTAAAGGTAGGAGGGTTCTACAGCTTCCACAAGTAAGAGACATGCCTCCAAAGAGAAATTCACAGCACCCATCTTTCCCAAGAAGCTCTGCTCTGCATCCAAGCAATATTGAAAGTGCCTCATTCTGTCTACAATAACAGGTGCAATTTTTTTCCTTCTAATTTTGGGAGAGGTGAAAATTATTTTGGAACTCAGGATCCAAACGACAAGATAGAGCACTCAGAACTTCTGCACCATAAAACAATGTTTTACGGAGCCCAAGTTCTGAGTGCTCTGCACATTCCCCAAAGGAGAGACAAGCCACTAAGGAGAATTAGACAGTCTCGTTCTATCCCAGGCAACTCCGGTCTGCATTCAAGCAGGGCTTAAAGGACCTTACACTGTCCACAGTAACCAGTCCCAGTTTTTTTTCTTGCAATTCTGGGAGAGCTGACCAGTGTTAGGGAGCTCAGAATGAAAATGACAAGATAGAGCACTGAGAATGCAAGGAACTTAAAACAGAATTGTTTTATGGCGCCCTAGTTCTGAATGTTCAAAATCTTCCAAAAAGGAGAGACCAGCCACCAAAGAGAAAGAGACTACATCTTTCAGTTGCTAGCAACCCCTGTGTGCATCCTGGCAGCGTTCAAAGCCTCTCTTGATGTCACCATCCGCAGGTCAATATTTTTATTGCAATTTTGGGATATCTGAAAAGGGTTTGGGAGCACAGGATGCAAACAACAAGAAAGAGCTCTCTGAATTTAGGGACCATAAACAAAATTGTTTTAAGGTCTCCAAGTTCTGAGTGCTCTTATCTTTTCCCAAAAGAGAGACAAGCCACTAAGGAGAAATAGTCAACATCGTTCTATCCCAGTCAACTGTATTCTGAATCCTACCAGGGCTTAATGCCACTTGCGCTATCCACAGTAACCAGTCCAAACTTTGTTCTTCCAATTCTGGGAGAGGTGACTAGTGTTGCGTAGGTCAGGATGAAAATTACAAGATAGAGCAGTGAGAACATGGGGATCTTAAAATAAAATTGTGTTAAAGTCCCTAAGTTCTGAGTGCTCTGAACCGTTCCCAAAGAAGAGACTAACCGCTAAAAACAAATAGACAGCATCTTTCTGTTCCAGGCAACTCCAGCCAGCATCCTAGCAGGGCTTAGAGCCCCTTAAACAGTCCCAAGTGATAAGTCCAATTTATTTTTGTTCCAATTCTGGGAGAGCTGACTATTGCTAGGGAGCTCAGGATGCTAATGACAAGATAGAAGACTCAGAATTTGTTGAACTTACACAGTTTTAAGGTACCAAAATAAGGAGGAACTACTTCTTCCCCAAAGGAGAGACAAGCCTCCAAAGAGAAATTGACAGCACGGACTTTTCCCAGGAAATTCTACACTACATCCTAGCAAGCCTGAGAGTGCCTCTCATATTGTCTAAAATAACAGGTGCAATATATTCCTTGCAATTCGGAGAGAGCTAAAATGTGTTTGAGAGTTCAGGATGCAAACGACCAGACAAAGCAAGAACAACTTGGGAACCTTGAAACAGTTTTAAGACCCCCCAAGCAATGAGGAGTTTACTACTTCCCCAAAGGAGAGACAAGCCTACACAGAGAAATTGACAGCAACAATCTTTCCCAAGAAGCTCTGGGCTGCATCCTAGCAAGAAAGAAAGTGCCTCATACTGCCTACAATCAAAGGTTCAATTTTTTTCTTTGCCATCTCAGGATGTAAATGACAAGATAGAGCACTCAGAATTTCAATGCGGTAAAGAAGATTTTATGGTGATCAAGTTCTGAAATCTCTACAATTTCCCAGCGGAGAGACAAGCCACTAAAGAGAAATAGACAGCATTGTTATATCACTGGCAAGTGTGGTCTGCATTCAGGCAGGGCCTAAAGCCCCTTACACTGTCCACAGTAACAAGACCCAATTGTTTTAAGGTCTCCAAGTTTTGAGTGCTCTTTCTTGTTATTTGCATCCTGTGCTCCCAAAACCTCCTCAGCTCTCCCAAATATTTCAAAGAATTCTTTTGACCCCTGGCTGGTGATACAGAGAGGGCCTGTGAACCAAGCCAGGATGCACATAGGAGCTACTAGAGACCGAAATATGCTGTCTATTTCTCTTTGGTGGCTTGTCTCTTCATTAGGGATGGTGGAGAGTATTCACAACTGAGGCGCCAAAAAACAGTTCTGTTTTAAGGGACCCAAGTTCTCAGGGCTCTATCTTGTTGTTTTCATCCTGAGCTCCCTAACACTGCTCAACAATCCCAGAATTGCATTAAGTGAAGTATATTAAGTGAAGTATATTAAGTGAAGTATATTAAGTTAAGTAAGCCAAGCCCAAAGAAACATAGGTCCCATGGTTTCCCTTATTTGCAATATCTAGTATATGTATGAGTCAAGCGGAAAAGGTCAGATAATGTGATGTCAGGAAAATGAACCCTTAGATATGTATTTTAATGTTATTTCTTTCATGCATGCGTTTCTAACGAATTTATACGATTATCTCTTTGTTGCTTTGTATGTCCCTCCCCCACAGTATAACCCCTGCTTTCACTATATTTGATGTCAGTATAACTTGTGGAGGAGATGGGGAAAAACCAGTTGTTTAAGGATACAGGTGGACCTGATGCAACAACGAGAAGTACAAGTTGTCATGTCCAAAACGAACTTTACAACGTCGGTGGGGGCGGAGGGGGGAGGGGGGAAGGAGAAGGATTGGGATTGGGGGGAGGGGGGAGGCTGGGAAGTGATGTGAAGGGTAAACAAAGGAGGAGGCTGCAATGCTTGGTAAGAAATGTACCCATTATCCTACCCATGCAATTGTAACCCCTCTGTACAGTATTTTCACAAATAAAAAAAAAAAAACCTGTACATTTAAGCTGGAGATGTGGCTCATGTGCTACAGTGGCTGCATAGCAATCCCCAGATAAAACCTGAGAAACCCTCTGTACAGTATGTTCACAAATAAAATAAAATAAAACCTGAGAAAAATCATTTGGTTAAAAAAAAATTGGGACTGGTTAATGGGGACAGTGTGAGGAGGTTTAAGCCCTGCTAGGATGCAGACCGAAGATGCATGGCATAGAACGATGCTGTCTAACTCTCCTTACTGCCCTGTCTTTCCGTGGGGGAATGTGTAGAGCATTTAGAACCTGGTCACCGTCAAACAATAATGTTTTATATCGCCGAGGTTCTGAGTCCTCTATATAGATTTTTTTTTTTTGTCGGTCGTGGGGCTTGAACTATGGGCCTGGGCGTTGTCCCTCAGCTCTTCAACTCAAGGCCAGCGCTCTACCACTTGAGCTACAGCACCACTTCCGGTTTTCTGGTGGTTTATTAGAGATAGGTGTCTCACCTTCTCTCCTGCCCAGGCAGGCTTGCAACAGTGTACCTCAGATCTCAGGCTCCAGAGTAGATAGGATTACAGGCGTGAGCCACCAGTGTCCGGCTCTATCTTATTCTTTGCATCCTGAGTTCCTAAATGCTTTTGACCTCTCTCAGAATTAAAAGGAAACAAATTTCACCTATTATTGTAGACAGAATGAGGCACTTTCCATATTGCTAGGATGCAGAGCAGAGCTTCTTTGGAAAGATGGGTGATGTGAATTTCTCTTTGGAGGGGTGTCTCTTCCTTGGGTAAGGTGTAGCACCCTTCTTCCCTGGGGGCCTTAAGACTGTTCTTGGGTCCCCATATTCTGAGTACTCTATCTTATCGTTTGTACCTGTGCTCCCTAACACTGGTCACTTCTCCCAGAATTGGAAGAACAAAGTTTGGACTGTTTACTGTGGATAGGGCAAGGGTCATTAAGCCCTGCTAAGATTCAGAGCACAGTTGACTGGGACAGAACAATGCTTTCTATTTCTCCTAAGTGGCTTGTCTTGCTTTTGGGAAAAGTTGAGAGCACTCACAACATGGAGACCTTAAAACCATTTTCTTTATGTTCCCCAAATTCTGAGAACTCTCTCATGTTGTTTGCATCCTGTGCTCCCAAACCCTCCACAGCTCTCTCCAAATTGCAAGTAAAAAGGATTGTCCAGGGGATGGTAACACCAAGAGGGGCTTTGAACCATGCCAGGATGCACACAGGAGCTGCTAGAAACCGAATGATGTTGTCTATTTCTCTTTGGGCGCTAGTCTTTTCTTTTTTGAAGGTATAGAGCATTCAGAACCTTGGCGCCATAAAACAATTTGCTTTAAGTTCCCCACATTCTAAGTGCTCTATCTCGTCCTTTTCTTCCTGAGCATCCTAACACTGGTCAGCCCACCCTGAATTACAAGGAAAAAATTCGGACTTGTTACTGTGGACAGTGTAAGGGGTTTCAAGCCCTACTAGGATGCAGACAGCTGTTGCCTGTGATAGAACCATGCTGTCTATTTCTCTTTAGTGGCTTGTATCTCCTTTGAGGAATTGTAGAGCCTTCAGAACTTGGGCAATATTGTTTACCTTAACGAAGGTATGAGTGCTCTATATTGTCGTTTACAAACTGAGATCTCAAAAACTTTTCAACCCTCCCCGTGGTAAGGAGAAAAACGGAACCTGTGATTGTAGACAGGATGAGACGCTTTCTGTCTTGCTAGGATGCAGACTAGAGCTTCTTGGGAAGATTGGTGCTGTCCATTTCTCTATAGAGGCGTCTACCTCATTTGGGGAAAGAGTAAACACTCATTGCTTGGGGTCCTTAAAACGGTTTCAAGTTCTCCACGTTCTGAGTGCTCCAACTTTTCTTGTTTTAAAATTTATTTATTTATTTATTTGTTCATTTATTTTTTGCAAACAATGTACAGAGGGCTTACATTTACATGTGCAAGATAATGAGTACATTTTTTATAAACTATTGTAACATCCTCTTTGTTTCCCATTCCCATCTTTACCCATCCTCCTCCTGCCCTCCCCCACAGTCCTCCCCTCTCCCATACCCCCCACCACTCACAAACCAAAGTTGTAAAGTTCGTTTTGGACATAACGACTTGTACATCGCATTTATGCTATGGGTCCACCTCTATTCCTGTTTAAACGAATTGTTTTTCCCCTTCCCCTCCACAAATTATACCGACATGAAATACAGTGAAAGCAGTTGTTATACAATGGGGGAGGGACTTACAAAGTAAAAAAATAAATGATCTTATGAAAGTGTCACAAACAATCGCTTGAGAGCAAATAAAAAACTTTCGAATACATATCTTAGGGTTCATTTCATTAACATCACCTTATCTGACTTTCTCTGCTTTACTCAAACTTTCGTTTGCATGCTGAACTCGCTAACATATGTCAGCTCTCCCAGAATTGGAAGACAAAATTGGACTGGTTCCTGTGGAAGGACAGTATAAGTGGCTTTCAGCCAAGCTAGGATGCAGACCGGAGAAACCCGGGTTAGAAAGATGTGGTCTACTTGTATTTAGAGGCTAATCTCTCCTTTGGGGAAGATGTAGATCATTGAGAATTTGAGCCCTGAAAAGCAATTTTGTTCTAAGGCATCGAATTTCTGTGTTGCTTTATCTTGTCGTTTGCATCCTGTACTTCCAAACACTTTTCAGCTTTCCCAGTATTGCTAGGAATATAATTGGACCTGTTATTGTTGACAGTATATGGGACAGGATGTAGATTAAGGCTTAGTGAGAAAGGTCGGTGCTGTCCATATACCTTTGGAGGCTTGTCTCTCCATTGGGGAAGGAGTAGAGCATCCTCAATTTGGGACCTTAAAACTGTTTTAAGGTCACCAATTACAGAGTGCTCTATCATGTCGTTTGCATCCTGAGCTGACTAACACAGATCAGCTCTCCCAGAATTGGATGAAACCAATTGGACTGGGCTCTGTGGACAGTGTGAGGGGCATTAAGCCCTGATGGATGCAGACCAGAGTTGCCTGGGCGAGAAAAATGCAGTCTATTTCTATTTAGCGTCTTTTCTCTCCTTTGGGGAAGGTGTAGAGCAGTCAAAACTTGGGGACCTTAAAACAATTGTTTTAAGGTCCCCAAGTTTTGAGTGCTCTTTCTTGTTATTTGCATCCTGTGCTCCCAAAACCTCCTCAGCTCTCCAAAATATTTCAAAGAATTCTTTTGACCTATGGCTGGTGATACAGAGAGGGCCTGTGTACCAAGCCAGGATGCCCATAGGAGCTACCCAAGACCGAAATATGCTGTCTATTTCTCTTTGGTGGCTTGTTTCTTCATTATGGAACCTGGAGAGTATTCACAACTGAGGCGCCAAAAAACAGTTCTGTTTTAAGGTACCCAAGTTCTCAGGACTCTATCAGGTCGTTTTCATCCTGAGTTCCTTAACACTCCTCGGCAATCCCAGAATTGCAATGAAAAAATTGGGACTGGTTAATGGGGACAGTGTGAGGAGGTTTAAGCCCTGCTACGATGCAGACCGAAGATGCCTGGGATAGACGGATGCTGTCTAAGTCTCCATACTGACCTGTCGTTCTGTTGGGGAATAAGTAGAGCATTTAGAACCTGGTCATCGTCAAACAATAATGTTTTAAATCGCCGAGCTTCTGAGTGCTATATATCGTTTTCATTTTTTTTTTGTCGGTCGTGGTGCTTGAACTCTGGGCCTGGGCTTTGTCCCTCAGCTCTTCAACTCAAGGCGAGCGCTCTACCACTTGAGCTACAGCGCCACTTCCGGTTTTCTGGTGGTTTATTAGAGATAGGTGTCTCACCTTCTCTCCTGCCCGGGCTGGCTTGCAACAGTGTACCTCAGATCTCAGGCTCCGGAGTAGATAGGATTACATGCATGAGCCACCAGTGTCCGGCTCTATCTTATTCTTTGCATCCTGAGTTCCTAAACACATTTGAACTCTCTCAGAATTAAAAGGAAAAAAAAATTTCACATGTTATTGTAGACAGAATGAGGCACTTTCCATATTGCTAGGATGCAGAGCAAAGCTTCTTGGGTAAGATGGGTGATGTGAATTTCTCTTTTTATGGGTGTCTCTTCTTTGAGGAAGGTGTAGAGCCCTCCTTTCCTGAGGGCCTTAAGGCTGTTCTTGGGTGCCCATATTCTGAGTACTCTATCTTATCATGTGTACCTGCGGTCCTTAACACTGGTCACTTCTCCCAGAATTGGAAGAACAAAGTTTGGACTGTTTACTGTGGATAGTGCATGGGTTAATAAGCCATGCTAAGATTCAGAGCTCAGTTGGCTGGGAAAGAGCAATGCTTTCTATTTCTCCTAATTGGCTTGTCTTGCTTTTGGGAAAAGTTGAGAGCACTCAGAACTTGGAGACCTTAAAACAATTTTCTTTATGTTCTCCAAATTCTGAGAACACTCTCGTTGTTTGCATCCTGTGCTCCCAAACCCTCCACAGCTCTCTCAAAATTGCAAGTAAAAAGGAATGTCCAGGGGATGGTGACCCCAAGAGGGGCTTTGAACCATGCCAGGATGCACACAGGGGCTGCTAGAAACCGAATGATGTTGTCTATTTCTCTTCGGGGGCTGGTCATTTCTTTTTCGAAGGTATAGAGCATTCAGAACCTTGGCGCCATAAAACAATTTTGTTTTAAGTTCCCCACATTCTCAGTGCTCTATCTTGTCGTTTTCATCCTGAGCATCCTAACACTGTCAGCCTACCATGAATTGCCAGGAAAAAATTCGGATTTGTTACTGTGGACCGTGTAAGGGGCTTCAAGCCCTGCTAGGATGCAGACAGAAGATGCCTGGGATAGACTGATGCTGTCTAACTCTCCTTACTGACCTGTTTTTCCGTTGGGTAATGTGTAGAGCATTTAGAACCTGGTCACCGTCAAACAATAATGTTTTAAATCGACGAGGTTCTGAGTGTTCTACATAGTTTCTTTTATTTTTTTTTTTTTTTGTCTGTCGTGGTGGTTGAAATGTGGGCCTGGGCGTTGTCACTCAGCTCTTCAACTCAAGGCGAGCGCTCTACCACTGGAGCTACAGCGCCACTTCCGGTTTTCTGGTGGTTTATTAGAGATAGGTGTCTCACCTTCTCTCCTGCCCGGGCTGGCTTGCAACCATGTACCTCAGATCTCAGTCTCCAGAGTAGATAGGATTACATGGGTGAGACACCAGTGCCCGGCTCTATCTTATTCTTTGCATCTTGAGTTCCTAAACACTTTTGACCTCTCAGAAATAAAAGGAAAAAAAATTCACCTGTTGTTGTAGACAGAATGAGGCACTTTCCATATTGCTAGGATGCAGAGCAGAGCTCCTTGGGAAAGATGGGTGCTGTGAATTTCTCTTTGGAGGGGTATCTCTTCCTTGGGGAAGGTGTAGAGCCCTCCTTCCCTGGGGGCCTTAAGACTGATCTAGGGTCCCCATATTCTGAGTACTCTATCTTATCATTTGTACCTGCGCTCCCTAACACTGGTCACTTCTCGCACAATTTGAAGAACAAAGTTTGGACTGTTTACTATGGATAGTGCAAGGGTCATTAAGCCCTGCTAAGATTCAGAGCACAGTTGACTGGGACAGAACAATGCTTTCTATTTCTCCTAAGTGGCTTGTCTTGCTTTTGGGAAAACTTGAGAGCACTCAGAACTTGGAGACCTTAAAACAATTTTCTTTATGTTCTCCAAATTCTGAGAACTCTCTCTTGTTGTTTGCATCCTGTGCTCCCAAAACCTCCACAGCTCTCTCAAAATTGCAAGTAAAAAGGAATGTCCAGGGGATGGTGAAACCAAGAGGGGCTTTGAACCATGCCAGGATGCACACAGGGGCTGCTAGAAACCGAATGATGTTGTCTATTTCTCTTCGGGGGCTGGTCTTTTCTTTTCGAAGGTATAGAGCATTCAGAACCTTGGGGCCATAAAACAATTTTGTTTTAAGTTCCCCACATTCTCAGTGCTCTATCTTGTGGTTTTCATCCTGAGCATCCTAACACTGGTTAACCCACCCTGAATTGCAAGGAAAAAATTCGGCCTTGTTACTGTGGACCGTGTAAGGGGCTTCAAGCCCTGCTAGGATGCAGACCGCTGTTGCCTGTGATAGAACCATGCTGTCTATTTCTCTTTAGTGGCTTGTATCTCCTTTGAAGAATTGTAGAGCCTTCAGAACTTGGGCAATATTGCTTACCTTCCGAAGGTCTGAGTGCTCTATCTTGTCATTCTCAAACTGAGATCTCAAAAACTTTTCAACCCTCCCCGTGGTAAGGAGAAAAACGGAACCTGTGATTGTAGACAGGTTGAGACACTTTCTGTCTTGCTAGGATGCAGACCACAGCTTCTTGGGAAGATTGGTGTTGTCAATTTGTCTATGGAGGCGTGTCCCTCCTTTGGGGAAGGAGTAAAAACTCATTGCTTGGGGGCCTTAAAACGGTTTTAAGGTCCCCATGTTCTGAGTGCTCCATCTTTTCTTGTTTTTAAATTTATTTTATTTATTTGTTCATTTATTTTTTGCAAACAATGTACAGAGAGGTTACAATTACATGTGCAAGATAATGAGTACATTTTTTATAAAGTATTGTAATGTCCTCTTTCTTTCCCATTCCCATCTTTTTCCATTCTCCTCCTGACCTCCCCCACAGTCCTACCTCTCCCATACCCCCCAACACTCACAAACCAAAGTTGTAAGTTCGTTTTTCACATAACGACTTGAACATTACATTTTTGCTATGGGTCCAACTCTATCCTTGTTTGAACGAATTGTTTTTCCCCTTCCCCTCCACAAATTATACCGACATGAAATACAGTAAAAGCAGTTGTTATACAATGGCGGAGGGACTTACAAAGTAAAAAAGAAATGATCTTATGAATGTATCATAATCAATAGCTTGAAAGCAAATAAAAAACTTTCGAATACATATCTTAGGGTTCATTTCGTTAACATCACCTTATCTGAGTTTCTCTGCTGTACTCAAACTTTGGTTTGCATGCTGAACTCGCTAACACGGGTCAGCTCTCCAAGAATTGGAAGACAAAATTGGACTGGTTCCTGTGGATGGACAGAATAAGTGGCTTTCAGCCAAGCTAGGATGCAGACCGGAGAAACCCGGGTTAGAAAGATGTGGTCTACTTGTATTTAGAGGCTTATCTCTCCTTTGGGGAAGATGTAGATCATTGAGAATTTGAGCCCTGAAAAACAATTTTGTTTTAAGGCGTTGAATTTCTGTGTTGCTCTATCTTGTCGTTTGCATCCTGGGCTTCCAAACACTTTTCAGCTCTCCCAGAATTGCAACGAATATAATTGGACCTGTTATTGTTGACAGTATATGGAACAGGATGTAGATTAGGGCTTAGTGAGAAAGGTCGGTGCTGTCCATATATCTTTGGAGGCTTGTCCCTCCATTGGGGAAGGAGTAGAGCATCCTCACTTTGGGACCTTAAAACTGTTTTAAGGTCACCAATTACAGAGTGCTCTATCATGTCGTTTGCATCCTGAGCTGACTAACACAGATCAGCTCTCCCAGAATTGGATGAAACCAATTGGACTGGGCTCTGTGGACAGTGTGAGGGGCATTAAGCCCTGATGGATGCAGATCAGAGTTGCCTGGGTGAGAAAAATGCAATCTATTTCTATTTAGCGTCTTTTCTCTCCTTTGGGGAAGGTGTAGAGCACTTTCAACTTTTCAGTGCTCTTTCTTGTTATTTGCATCCTGTGCTCCCAAAACCTCCTCAGCTCTCCCAATTATTTCAAAGAATTCTTTCAACCTATGGCTGGTGATACAGAGAGGGCCTGTGAACCAAGCCAGGATGCACATAGGAGCTACTAGAGACCGAAATATGCTGTCTATTTCTCTTTGGTGGCTTGTCTCTTCATTATGGAAGGTGGAGAGTATTCACAACTGAGGCGACAAAAAACAGTTCTGTTTTAAGGTACCCAAGTTCTTTAGGCTCTTTCTTGTCGTTTTCATCCTGAGCTGCCTAACACTGCTCAGCAATCCCAAATTGCAAGGAACGTAATGGGACTGGTTAATGGGGACAGTGTGAGGAGGTTTAAGCCCTGGTAGGAGGCAGATCGAAGATGCCTGGGATAGACGGATGCTGTCTATCACTCCTTACTGCCCTGTCTTTCCTTTGGGGAATGTGTAGACCATTTAGAACCTGGGCACCCTCAAACAACAATGTTTCAAATCGCCGAGGTTCTGAGTGCTCTCTCTCTCTCTCTCTATATATATATATATATATATTTTTTTTTTTGTCGGTCGTGGCGCCTGAACTCTGGGCCTGGGCGTTGTCCCTCAGCTCTTCAACTCAAGGCGAGTGCTCTACCACTTGAGCTACAGCGCCACTTCCGGTTTTTTGGTGGTTTATTAGAGATAGGTGTCTCACCTTCTCTCCTGCCCGGGCTGGCTTGCAACAGTGTACCTCAGATCTCAGGCTCCGGAGTAGATAGGATTACAGGCATGAGTCACCAGTGCCCTGCTCTATCTTATTCTTTGCATCCTGAGTTCCTAAACACTTTTGACCTCTCTCAGAATTAAAAGGAAAAAAATTTTCACCTGTTATTGTAGACAGAAAAATGCACTTTCCATATTGCTAGGATGCAGAGCAGAGCTTCTTGGGAAAGTTGGGTGCTGTGAATTTCTCTTTTTATGGGTGTCTCTTCCTTGAGGAAGGTGTAGAGCCCTCCTTCCCTGGGGGCCTTAAGACTGTTCTAGGGTCCCCATATTCTGAGTACTCTATCTTATCGTTTGTACCTGCGCTCCCTAACACTGGTCACTTCTCCCAGAATTGGAAGAACAAAGTTTGGACTGTTTACTGTGGATAGGGCAAGGGTCATTAAGCCCTGCTAAGATTCAGAGCACAGTTGACTGGGACAGAACAATGCTTTCTATTTCTCCTAAGTGGCTTGTCTTGCTTTTGGGAAAACTTGAGAGCACTCAGAACTTGGAGACCTTAAAACAATTTTCTTTATGTTCTCCAAATTCTGAGATCTCTCTCTTGATGTTTGCATCCTGTGCTCCCAAAGCCTCCACAGCTCTCTCAAAATTGCAAGTAAAAAGTATTGTCCAGGGGATGGTGAAACCAAGAGGGGCTTTGAACCATGCCAGGATGCACACAGGGGCTGCTAGAAACCGAATGATGTTGTATATTTCTCTTCGGGCGCTGGTCTTTACTTTTTCGAAGGTATAGAGCATACAGAACCTTGGCTCCATACAACAATTTTGTTTTAAGTACCCCACATTCTCAGTGGTCTATCTTGTTGTTTTCATCCTGAGCATCCTAACACTGGTCAGCCCACCCTGAATTGCAAGGAAAAAATTCGGCCTTGTTACTGTGGACAGTGTAAGGGGCTTCAAGCCCTGCTAGGATGCAGATCGCTGTTGCCTGTGATAGAACCATGCTGTCTATTTCTCTTTAGTGGCTTGTATCTCCTTTGAGGAATTGTAGAGCCTTCAGAACTTGGGCAATATTGTTTACCTCAACGAAGGTATGAGTGCTCAATCTTGTCGTTTACAAACTGAGATCTCAAAAGCTTTTCAACCCTCCCAGTGGTAAGGAGAATAACAGAACCTGTGATTGTAGACAGGATGAGACACTTTCTGTCTTGCTAGGATGCAGACCAGAGCTTCTTGGGAAGATTGGTGCTGTCAATTTCTCTATGGAGGTGTGTCCCTCCTTTGGGGAAAGATTAAACCCTCATTGCTTGGGGACCTTAAAACGGTTTCAAGGGGGAAGAGACAAGATGGCGAAGGAGAAGCGGGAATCTGAACAAGCTCTCACATAGAATGCAGTTTTAGAGATCCAGTGAACAGTCCTAAGCCAGAGAAACACACCAAGTGTGCCATCACAGGACAGAGAGTTAGACAAGTGAGGGAAAGCCAAGGCAAAAAAACACATCTGAGCGCTAGCCAGCAGCCACCGCCTCGGCGGCGGCACGGTCATGGCAGCGACCGCAGCCAGACCTGAGCGCTCACACAGAGAGAGTCCGGTACAAAGGAGCCAGACGCAGCGGGCGAGCAGATTCCACTCAAGACCAGCAAGAACCGACAAGGAGCAGACATCTTCATCCTGCAGTTTGCAGACCAGAGACGACCCAGGATCCAAGACTCGGCGTGAGTAGAAGCCCGACGTCCTCACTCCTTCTCAGGGAGCAGAGGAGGGAAGGCCACCCCTTCCCCCTAGCACCGGTGATCTCCATCTTGGATACAGAGAAAGCTCGGAGGAGCTGCCAGCTCCAACTCAGGCCTTGGAATAAAACGAGTCATTTAGCAGGTCACAAGAACTTAACGGCGAAGTGACCTGCCAGACTCAGCTCCATCCAGGGAAAAGTCACCCAGCGCAGGCACCAGCCATTGGAGTGGCTTTCCTCACTGGGTAACCAGAGCCAGAGGCTGCCCCTCCCTCTAGCAGCCTCAACAATCAAAGGAAAAACAGAAACCCTGAGAATGGCTCCAGGCTGGGCTCTGTGATTTTTTTTTCTTCACAAAATAACCCCAGGGAAAAGCTACTGATTGGTGAAAGGCCTCAACTCTACCAGAACCTAGCCTCACCACTGCATCCCCCTGTTTTGTGATTCTCAAAGCAGATCTGCCTCCCATTAAACTAATCTGGGAGGGGGATCTCAAAATCTTGGGTAAAGCAGAGCATTTTTCTGCCTGTTCGAACAAACTTACTTAAGAAACCAATCAAGCCACAGGACCTCAAGCTGACCAGAGACTCCAACAAGAAGCTGGTTACAGACAAAAGGGAGATACAGGATTCTCCCTACCCCTCCCAAAAAAATCAAAAAAAAAAATCAAAGAACTTTTTTCTTTTTTTTTCTTCTTCTTTTCCTTTCTTTTTTTTTTTTTGGTACCTTATAGATATATATATAAAAAAAATTTTTCCTTTTCTAAAAATTTTATTAATCTTTAATTTTTGCCTTTTTTGAAAAAATAACTGTTTTCCAGTAACTGTTTTTCCTCTTATAATTTTTATTTTAGGAATGCGTGAATGTGCGGTTTCCTTTCTTTTCTTGTCTTCTTTCTCTTTTTCTCTCTTTTTTAACTATCTTTTTGTTTTTTGTCTACCTCTACTGAACTTCTGATCTTTTTTTTTCTCCCTTTCTTATCCTGTTCACCTATTCCGCTCTTTTGATCTTCTTTATGTGACTTAACTCTTGTCCTGCACATCCTCAGATAAACCCGCAGTTAACTAGTAGACCCTATCCCCCATTGTGTACACACTTAATCCACAAATTTATTACCCAATTCAAAACCTCTGAGACATAAATTCCCTAATAGCAGTACTACCTCTTCATACCTATATAATATTTTAAGCATTTTTTTAAGTTTTTCACTTCTCCTCTATGTCCCTCCCTTTTCTTAATATACTCACATTCCTCTCTAAATAGATGGTCTTTTAATCTCCATAATAATATTAATTTTTACGTTTCTATTTTTTCTGCTCTCTTTTCATTTCACTTTCCCTTTCTTCTTTTTCTCTCTCTCTCTACCTGCATCCTACCCAACCTATTTCCTGCATTGGGATTAGGACATAGTTAACTCTCCCTGTGCCCCCCCATACCAATCTATTCCTCGTTTTTACCCACATCTCTCCCTAAACCTAATAATTTCTGGTCTTCCAAATTCTTCTCTGCGGTTCGAAGCCCATTAACATATAGTTGTTTGATGTTGAATAGATGTATCTGTTGAACTAGATTGTATCTGTAGACTATTGACTGTACAAAAGCAAAGTTTGATGGTTGCCTTAAGATAGTGTTCTAGCACAAAACTGGTGCTATTTTCATCTCAAATGGGCAGAGTAAGCCGGAAAAACACAAGAAAAATGGCAAATCCGGATATCTCAATTCCCAATCTTGATAATCATGGGTCAGAACAGATAATGAATAATCCTGAGGAGAGTTCCCAAATAGCTCTACAAACACTGCTGGCAACCATGATAAATGAGAAGTTTGACAACTTCCAAAGGACTCAGTATGAGCGTGAAAGGGAGAGAGAGGAGGCATCCCAAAAGCTTATACAGGAATATCATAAGCGTGAGGAAGCTACTCAAAAACTGATACAGGAGTTGCGTGAACAACTTGAGAATACTCAAAGAGAAAAGGAGGAATGGCGTGAGCAGGCTGAGAACACTCAAAGAGAACTGCAGGAATCCCATGAACAGGAGGAATCTAATCAAAGAGTAATACAGGATTTGAGAGACCAGGTAGAGAATACACAAAGATCACTAAAGGCATACATGGAATCCATTAACAAAGAGCTGAAGGAAATCAGGGAGACCACAAAGGGAATGCTGAATGGAACCCACCAGAAGGAATGGGTGTCCAAAGAAACCATAACCAATCAACTAAGTGATTTGAGAACAAACACTGAACACCAAATTAAGGAAGTAAAGAAATTCATACAAGACCTCAAACAGAGCTTCAACAAAGAACTTGAAGCCGTCAAAACTGACCAACTAGAAGGAAAAGAGATAAAAAACAAAGTAGAGAGTCTTGACAGCAGGTTAGACCATGCAGAAGATCGAATCTCAGGGAGTGAAGACAGCCTAGATATTATAGAGAAAGAACATACAACCATCCAAGACAAGTCCAAGAAATATGATAGATCTATACAACACCTGGAAGACACCATCAGAAGGCCTAATCTAAGGATAATGGGTATAGAGGAGCACCTAGAAACAGAAGTTAATGGTCTAGGAAATTTGTTTAACAGGATCCTAGCAGAGAACTTCCCAAACATACAAAAAGATAGGCCTATTCAGATACAAGAAGCTTTTAGAACCCCAAATAGACCAGACCAGAATAGGACCT